>OW240912.1:42159342-42277209 GCA_933207985.1 Pelobates cultripes
ATATATATATATATATATATATATATATATATATATATATAAAGTGAGGTCTAGTTAGGTCTATATATTGAGTGTTTATATATATATATATATATATATATATAAATAAAATGAGATTTGATGACTTGATTTAATTGGTCTTTGTCTTCTGTCTGATTAACATATTTAACACTTCCAATTACATTATGGATCATATATCATATGTAATCTTTAGATAGAATATTGTCACTACAAATCAGAAAATTTACAGAAATCAGTATGACAACATGTGGTAGACAAGCTATAAGTTTTATACATTCCAAGATCTATTGTTGTTCCAATAATGTATTGAGTATTAACATATTTTAACCCAATAAAGTTCCGTCTTGAAAAGTTATAATATCAACCATACTGTCTCACAAATTAAGGGTAACAGGAAATATCTGAATGATTATACATAATAGTGATTGTTAATGAAAAGAAAATGTCCTACACACTGTTAGTATATTTGTGATAATGGTAACTTTATTTATACTACAATCCACTCTAATGTTTGTTTGCTCACACCAGTAGATTAATAAAAAAAGAGGGAATTGTTCACTGGGTCCTATAATAAAAATAACGAGTGGGTTAGTACAGAGGGTTATATGAATTTTGGGATCTCAACAAATATACATTCTGCTCAACAAATAAACATTATAAATATCTTTACTTTACATCTACTCCCTGTGCTGTTGGATGGAGGATAATGGAGGATAATAAGATCTATAGTGGGCTATATCTGACTCATGAAAGATGAAGGGATGGAAAGTCTTCTTGTCCATGCATACACATTGTAAAGGGTTTTGTTATACTTTTACTAGTTCACAACAACTATGTATTGTATCCCAGCCTAGGGCAAGCATAAGTAAAACCCTTCTATCTACAAAACATATCATGCTTACCATATCCTGTAATGTCACAGTAGTGCTTCATATGCATTTTCTGCCAGTGAAGAGCAGCCCAGAAATAAAAATGCATAAAAGTTAGAGGTAGCAAAATCTGACTGCAGGCATGAATCCATCCATGCAGCTAAAACATTATCCTCAGCTTCTCGCATGATATCCAATGTTAGTTCTGTAGGATTGCTACTGGAATAAAACTACATTCAAACTATGCAGTTAAATGGTTATGACCCTTGAAAAAAAATTGTTTTAATGGCTGTGTGGTCAAGTTTGCTGGATGCACTCAGCTTGTTATTTATCAAGCTGCAAAGTATAGTCACAGGAGATTATACTGAGATCCCAATGAGAGACACTATGCAACTGCATGGCTTATTTTCTGCTTTAAGTGAAAGGTAAATGCACTGGAGACCAAGTTAAAGTAAGAGCTCTGAGAAGTGTTCTGTACCAAAGTGACTTTACTACTTGCTGGTGCTATCAGAAACAGCTAGAGGAACAGTGATATAAACAATTTTTACATACAGGTCAATTGGGAAACCTTTAAGAAGTCACTTATAAAAGTTACATCAATGATAGACAGGTGTGCTGAAAGTGGTTTATTGTAGCTGAGAGTGGTTTATAACTGCTAAATGTCTGCAACCCTGACTCAGGAGGAGGTGATCCATCAAATGTACAACATTTGATGTAGCTTGTCAAAAAATATGAACTTATCTTATTGGATGAGTAAAACTGCTGAGAGTAAATACTTTTTCCACAAACCCCTGTTGGACAAAATGTATGAGATAAGATCAGCCCCGGTAGATTAGACCAGCCCCGGTAGATTAGACCAAGAGGTTGTTGACTGGTGTAGGTCAGTTCCAGCCTACTTTGCCTCCTTCCAAAGTAGAGGAAGATACAATCAGAAATTATAAAATTAAGCAATGCTTCACAATGAAAGATCAAGTGTATCCATAGACAGGAGCTCAGTTAAATACCTAATAAGTGAGAAGAAGTGCATGGAGAATGCAAAAGTCAATGACAACTATCATGTCAAAAGCTGTGGAACTTGAAAGTATGCGTGAAGTGTGTGAAGAAAGCAAATACACCTATGTGTTAACTGCAGGAATTGGAAAAATATTTCACAGACAGATCACTAATGGCTGGAAGCTCTCTACAAATTGGTAGCTTCCCTGATGGCAGGAGCATTTATTTACCCCTGCTGATTTTGTCTGGCTCCCTGGCACTGCGATTACCTAAATTTTAAGTTCCTTCAAATCTAGTCCACTGATGTCAAAACTGATGTCAGCAATTATATATTAATGCATTTTTTTTCACATACAGACGCTATTTACATTCTGGTGTCATTTCTAGAAAGCTGTTTTCACTCGTTTTGAAATTAAATTAGAAAAATCCTAAGGAAATGACAATGGGCAATAGTAAACAGCCTGAACACAGGATACGTGTTTTGAAGGATATGTATAAAAACATATATGTTTTATTTCAATTGTAACCCAATCAGAACACTGGTTGAGAAAAGAGAATGATTAAGTTAACAATGTATCTCACCTAAAACTTAAGTTCTGTTTATAAAATTTGAGATAACAAATTGCACTTTATCAGGGTTATTCTCTAAACCAATGGATAGACAAAATACAGTGAAAATGATCAAATTCGGACCGCAACGGCAATTCTCATGTTTAATACAGCCAAATACGGTTGGAATTCTGTCAGTCTGAGCCATTATCAGCCCATTATCAGCAATCATCCAGATGCATTCAGTATGTTTGTATCCAGATCCTCTATAAAGTATAAGAGTCAGGAGATTCTCAGAGCACCAGTTTTAATAAAAAAAAAAAGTCAGGATTGAATATATCTGACAGGATGCACATTCACAAATTATCATCCACTTGCTTTTATGCAAGCAAATAATAATTTTAAGTACTATGTGTACTATTAAGTACTATAGTGCAAGGTAAAAGCCCTTGGCAGAGTGAGGGTTAATTATGTGGCTAGCACTTGCTAGCCAGCTGCCATTTAAAAAAAAGGAAAAATGAATGCATACATTTAGTGTGTTTGCATGTTATATATTCACAAAATGGCTCTCAGACAAGTGGTGAAATAGGACTTCTCTTTACTTCAGCACACACACATAATGACATAACACAAAATACACTAAAACAAACAGAACAAGTGCTAACTTCACTATGCTGCCATCTGCTGAAAGGTGGATGGCCTAATACCCCAATACATAGCAATAAATAAATAAAAAGCCCATGGACTTCTATTAGACACCCATATTACAATAAGGGAGGTTTAAGCCTTGTGAATCCTCAATGCTATTGTTTTAATTTTTAATTTTATTTGTAAGATAAGGAGGTTGATTTTCTGTAATATCCTTTTATCACACAAGAAAAAAAATAAAATATATATATATATATATATATATTACACAAGATCTAGCGCGCTCACTTATCCACAAAACAGCACCTTCAAAGCTTATGTTGGTTTAGACTGACATTAATGAGATGGCTTTTCACTCTTCACCTACTCACTTCCTATTTAAACCATTTACACTTTACAATTCACTTATCTTGGTGCCTGTAATTGTAACCACCACATGTGTTACCTCTTCAGTAAAGAGTAACTCTGATTGCACTGACAAAGTATCTGTTAAGCTCTTCCTTAGTTGCTTATTGGGAGAAGCTCCAGGAAATAGTGGGTAACACAGGAAACGGCAACAAGCCCACTGGTTTCAGCGATCCTTTGCTCAAAGCACCATGAAAGAGGATGTAATGCATGACGATGCTGAGAAACATCCATTTGCCTCTTGTGTGGTGAATCAGACTTAATGGACATGCTGCTTATCCCACTGTCCTGTGTCTGAATACTATTAACAGTGGTGGTTGTGCTGGTAGTGGAGGCAGCTTTGGCAGAGGTGTCAGCAGTTCTAATGGCTGAGGAAGAGTTTTTCTGACTCTCTTTCCTCCAAACAGTTAAAAAAAATATAATTTAACAATTTTATATTTGTAAAGTGGTCTTACACTAGGATGAATGACAAAATGCGTACCAAGTGTGATTATCCAATCCCCTATTTAAAGTTTTATCTAGTGCCCCTGGAAGACATAGATGCCAGATACAGCATAAATCTAATGCTAGTCTCCCACTGGAATCAATGATCCAGGCTATATCCCCCTCCAACACAATCACAGCAAGTGTACTAAAAACACACTATCACTGCTGCTCTGTCTTCTTCAAGAGCTGAAAATGTAGAAGAATCCTGCTTGGAAGTAGAGCTTTTTTTCATATTTTTTCCCTCTAATGGTTGGTTGTTTCTTGATATGTGAATAAATCAACATTTAGTTCCTATCCTCAATCATATTTTGTTTTCTACCTGTTGATTGGACAGGAGATCCAGCCCATGTGATTAGGCAGACCTCTTATCCATCATGCAAACTAAATTGCTTATTTTCCACCACCCCCCAAAAAGGCCTTTTCTTCACTCCATCGAACTTTTTCCTGATGCCAGGAACAATTCCTCTGATCCAGAAATGCTTCCAATCACCAGATTGACCTGAAATGAATCTCAACTTCTAGAAAACATGCATGCTAAGGCAAATGGATTGATGGCAGTTAGTGTGCCTTCAGTGTGAGATTAAAAAGGGGGCAAGGGTAGAAGGTAAGGGTTAGTAAAGACATTAATTGTAACTTACTAATTACCCATGTCAAATTACTTGTGAGTAATGTGTGGTGTTAATATTTCCCTCTAGTGCAGGGTATATAATGCACGTTGTTTGAATGGCTAATTAATGTATATGGCAGGGAATTTGGTGCATCACTTTACAGGTTGGGACCTTTCACTAAAATATTTAAGTAATATGTTAAAGGACCACTATAGGCACCCAGACCACTTCAGTTTAATGAAGTGGTCTGGGTGCCTGGTCCAGCTAGGGTTAACCCTTTTTTTAATAAACATAGCAGTTTCAGAGAAACTGATATGTTTATAAATGGGTTAATCCAGCCCCTAGTGGCTGTCTCATTGACAGCCGCTAGAGGCGCTTGCGTGCTTCTCACTGTGAAAATCACAGTGTCCATAGGAAAGCATGCGCATTCAGCCGATGACGTCACTATGAAGGAGGAGAGGAGGAGGAGAGCTCCCCGCCCGGCGCTGGAGAAAGGTAAGATTTTAACCCCTTCCTCTCCCCAGAGCCCGGCGGGAGGGGGACCCTGAGGGTGGGTGCACCCTCAGGGCACTTATAGTGCCAGGAAAACGAGTATGTTTTCCTGGAACTATAGTGGTCCTTTAAGTAACATGTTAATGTAATATAGCTCACTAGCCTAAGAGTTGGTTCATCATGATGTCAAACATTATTTAAGGTACAGAAGCTACATGTATTAGCACTATTAATCATGGAACAAATGGAAAAGAATTATCATTAAAACTGAAGTTGTATACTAGCCTCAAGCTATGGTATTCAATATGAATTCTACACAAAGGCATGAATGCTGTAAACATAACAGACTTAACAAAACAATAACATGACAACAGGCTTTTGTTTTTGGGACGAGAAAACATAAAAACAACAACACACAAATTGTAAATAAGTATTAACCAGTACTCTGTGCTGCAGTAGCCTTAGCTTCACCCAAGCTGTATATTGTACATCCAGCCTAGATCCTTAAAGATAAAGAGCCTGAGCTGAAATCCCTGCTTAATGAGGCATCTGAGGATAATTGGTTCCCCCAGGTTAACCCATTTGCTACTTGTCTCATTAGATTCACACAGGCTATCATAGTGTACATGTAAGTAATAGCGTTAACCTTACCACACAGTGTAATGAGGCAGCTGAGGCTAATAGGTTCTTCAAGATAGGAACTAACTGATTTTTTTCTTCTTACTATTTTATATTCTTTTCCTCCCCATATATTAAGTTAGGCCCCCACCTGCTGCCTATGGGTGGTGGTTGGGGGATACTATGTCCCCCTGTTCGATTTATTTCAGACTTTTTCTTGCAAAGTAAAACTAATTTTGACCCTTTCACCTTAAAAACATGGCTCACATCTTGTTCTGACTCTTATTGTTTCCCACTATAAACAATGGCAACCTATTCTTTTTTTGCCTCACATAAGCCCAGATTGCAGCATTTCATTCCATGATAATGCTGCTTCATTCAATCCATTTCCACGGTCAATTAGACTGTCTCCTGTGGTTTAGTAATATTTTTTAAAAATCCATAAATATCCCCCCCTTTGGAATTTATATTAACTAACTAATTCATTTAGTTCCCATGACACATCTTCTCAGCATCTCCTTCACTCAGATCATGTGCAAGTGTGTCACGTGTATAGGCCATTTTGTTGCTAAACATAATACTCCATGTATTATTTTTAATAGTTTGTATTTTACCTTTGTTCACCAATTCCTTTAGATTGTAATCTGAATTGAACACGGAGCTCACTACTTCTTGTTCATGCTTGCTTTTTTGCAATTACTTGCACGTGTCTTCATCAAGTTGGTATTTTATAAAAAATAATATTCATAATAATAATTCAAAATAGCAATGCGGTAGCTCCACTTTAATATTATCAATGGAAAATGCAAGTCATTTGAAAGCAGCAGAAACATATCCATAAAGCAAATGCATTTAAGGACCTTCTTTCCTAACTGCAAGGTATTGTATGCGGTCTCAGCACTTAAGGGATAAATAAACTATTACATCTGGCAAGACTGCTATAGATATGAAAATCCTTAATGTGTTTTAGGCCGATTGTAACAGTGAATCCTCCAAAGAATTTGGTCATTGCCGGTATATAAAGAGTGTAATTAGAAACAGCAAATTAGTACAAATAGCATATTAATAAAAATAGGTTTCTCTAATTACTTATACATTAGGAATGCATTCAAATGCTTGAATATTGCTTCCATGCTAATCTCTATAGTGTAATAACAGACTCAGAAGAATAAAAAAGGTAATCTGTACTACCTGTGATAAGTAGCCACCTTTTAATTGCTTTTTGTGCTTAGAAATCAGAAATTATACATCTGTTAGAAAAATAAATTTCTAAGCATTTTTTGATTTGAATGTCACTAGCAGCCCTTGTTATCGCGCTTGGCAATTCCTATGGAGAAATAGAATGATACAAATTCCTTACATGTATTTGATGTGCTGGAATTTGATATTTTCAGTTTGTTGAATTAGTAGAATTATATTTTGGGAAAAGGTCTACACGAGATATATATTGTGAATATGTCATTTTACAACTGGCTATGGTGCGTGGCACTCACTGTGGCGTGGCACTCACTGTGGTATAACTTTAAAGGCAAAAAAAGTAGGAAAATGTTTATAGAAGATATAAAGATATAAAAAGAGAAGTCTTTATAAAAAAACACCCAGAAGAACAAAAAAGCCTAAATCAAGACGGCCTGACAGAGGGTGTGGAAAAAATAATAAAATCAGGCTAAATACCAGTAAACAATTCTAAATCTGTTAGTGTTCTGTGTCAGAGACACATAGTGACTACATGTTAACTGTATTCAATGGAGACTAAGGTTTTCCATAACCGCCTCTAGGTAAACAGGAGGTACACAGGAAACAAGCCAAATAAAATGACTGAAGATTGTCAAGATTCTACATTTACCACCAAAGTTTCCTCATCTTTCAGTCTGGTGTAGTACTTCTCATGGCCTTTATCTTGCCATGGTGCTCCTGCACCCAGACTGAAGAGGTTTGTCGCTGTCCATAACTGGCCGTACCTTATAATTATTTCCTCCCTATAAAATCTAGAATCACCCCTTCTTGTTTGCCAATTCACTGATTTTGTTTTGGGTCTAGTTGCTGTATCTTGCCTGCTGAAATCCTTGCTTCCTGTGTCCCACTACTGGAGGCCTTGCTCAGTGTCCTAGGATACTTGAGCTCCTGCATTAACCTCAGTATTCCAGAGCTTGCTGCTATCTCATGTAAATCTACAGGCTACCTTCATGTGCAACTTGTTCCTGTGCAACCTAACCTGCTTCTTGCATTCAGAGGCCCTGCAAACTGCATCCAGGGGCCTGCTCCATTCCTTGTATTGTGTTATCTGTTTTGCATTTGTGTTATTCATATTTGCTCTTGCATATAATACACCTGGTTTCCTCTTTTCATTGTGTCTAGTCAGGGTTTCTTTTTTATGGTGGTTGCTGCTGCGATCACCACCCCTTCCTGACCAAACCCTGACACAAATAAATTAATTTGAAATGTGTTCTGTGATCCAGACAATCATATA
Source organism: Pelobates cultripes (assembly GCA_933207985.1). Lineage (NCBI taxonomy): Eukaryota > Metazoa > Chordata > Amphibia > Anura > Pelobatidae > Pelobates > Pelobates cultripes. The sequence continues at coordinate 42,167,502 of OW240912.1, forward strand.
GACTTGTGCAGGGCAAAAAACCTCAGTCTGTCTGAACCAAGTCATTTAGAGAAAGAAATTAAATTTGTTTTCGTAGATTTAGGTTTTTCCATGGGGCATTTTGGTATTCAGAAAAAACAATTCAGAAGAACCTAAATGTTGTGAAAATTATAAATGCAACACTTTTGTTTTTGCCCCCATTTTTCATGAGCTGAACTCAAAGATCTGACACTTTTTCTATGTACACACAAGGCCTATTTCTCCCAAATATTGTTCACAAATCTGTCTATATCTATGTTAGTGAGCACTTCTCCTTTGCAGAGATAATCCATCCACCTCACAGATGTGGCATATCAAGACGCTGATTAGACAGTATGATTATCGCAAAGGTGGGCCTTAGACTGGCCACAATTATTGTGGCCAGCCTAAGGCACACCTGTGCAATAATCATTAAACATTAATACCAAACCTAAGTGCACATTCAGATATAGATACCAAACCTAAGTGCATAACCTCTGGAGATCAGTCATTATGTTGTAAAACAAATGAAATAAAAATCTAAACCATATTTGACTACAATATACAATAATTACAGGAGAGGCTAAACTCAATACCACATACTGCAGATTTGATATAACTCTGTCAACTTCAAGTAGGGCACTATTTATGCAGTACTGATACAATATAACTAGAAACCATAGAAATGATGGCAAATGTCCAAGTCAGCCCAAGAGGAGGTACATGCTGCAGCAAGTGTTATACTGTTATACTGTTCAAAAGTGCAATTCGTATGACAGTGCATAAAACTCCATGTCTTTTATACAAAATATGTGCAAAAATGTGCAAAATTGTGATAAAAATATTTTTTACAAGAAAACACTTTCTAAAAATTCATTTGTAATTCCTCTCAATGTATCCCAACATGTAAAGAGAGAAATAAAATATAGATAGTGTAACTGTGTATAACAACACACAGAATATTATAGATAAAGTGCACACTCACAAAAACAGAGCAGGAAGAGCCTGCTCTGACTGTAACACCTCCAAGTAACACTCCCTCTCTGGGCAGTAAAAGACAGAGGCAGCCGATACACTTTATGATTTATTGCACATAACCGTACATTAGTTTCCTCCAGGACAATCCCCATTCAGTAGCAGTATAAATTTTCCGGTTGCTAGAGTCCAAAGCCGACTTTTTGTTTTCCGTATCCAGATACAGCGCAAGTGAAGACGGAGGCGGAAGAGTGGAGGCGGAGTTTCAAATCTGTAGGTGCCTCCTACATACATTCATCTGGTGAGTCCTCTAGCACCCTCACCCTGATATTTGTATTGAACATACTACACCACATTATATTTTTATTTATTTTACAGAATACTTTGTATTGTTTTCTCAGGTGTATAATATTTTTATTATTCACCTATTTGGTGTTTGGTTATTTATATTCCTTATTTATTTATTTATTTATTTCATTTAGTACCCTTTTTGTTTTTTTGGTCTTTACTTTACTTTGAGTGTCTTGATAGGGAACATTTTTCCTTAAAGGGTCTATTTGTACTTTGGGAGCATATAGTGAATCATTCTTGTGTACATAATTTTTTCCCAAGTCAGGTATTTTTTAACAAAAACTGTTATATTTAGCGAGCTTTGACATGGATGTTTAGTGAGTAATTTTTTGTGATTTTGTAAGCTGTGTGTGTACATATTTATATTTCTATACCTATGTATACCTAAGTTGCAGATGGATATATTTTAAATGGATGAATTGAGACAATTCCATTTATGATAAAACTATTTCTGTGCCAAGTGTACACGTGATAGTGACCTTTTTCTAAACTCATTTATAACTATTTGTGTTTAAATTGGCTAAAGGTGATATATTATCAACCTAAAATCACACCTACACTCCACCATGTACCTCCTCTTGGCCTGGCTTGGACATTTGCCATCATTTCTATGGTTTCTAGTTATATTGTATCAGTACTGCATAAATAGTGCCCTACTTGAAGTTGACGGAGTTATATCAAATCTGCAGTATGTGGTATTGAGTTCAACCTCTCCTGTAATTATTGTATATTGTAGTCAAATATGGTTTAGGCTTTTATCTCATTTTTTATAACATAATGATTGATCTCTGGAGGTTATGCACTTAGTTTTGGTATCTATATCTGAATGTGCACTTAGGTTTGGTATTAATGTTTAATGACCCAATTATTCTGATCTACCACTAGCTGCCTTATTGTTTGTGTGCCCTATGTGTTGAATCACACAGCTTTCCAAGTTCCAACTTGAATGTTATCCATTGTGTAATTTCTCTGTACTTTAGACCTATGTTTTTAGTTTTTACTGTGATTTTAGGTTTGATGAAGCTATTCGTTTGACAAATCTTATTTTTACTCTATCACTCTAGGGCAGGAAAGAAACCATTCAACAAAAAGGGTATTTCACTACTTCCAAAAGCTTATCTTGTATTAGCCAACTATTCAGTATAAAGTCTTGCTCATTTATAGGCCTGGTTATCTTGAGCCTATTTCCTACCTGGCACTGTATTTTTCCCAGATGTTCCCTATGAATATCACAATGTTGCGGAATATAATTCTTTGCCTCAACAGATATGGCATGGATGTCCCATTTATTTCTCTCATTATTTATGTTCCTTTGACATTACCAGTTGGTTAATTCTGCAATTGGGATAAGGAATAAAGAAAATAGTTTCTGTATGTTCTGTCATTTTTTTTCTTTTCCTGATCAATTACCTTGGTAGCATTATGTGTTAAAAAGACTGCCTAATAGGGAGAGTGCGATTGTATTTGTATTCATTTCAGATTCTCACTTCCTGTCATGTCTGCTGTCAAGGGAAGGTGCTAACCCATTAGTTAATGCTGCCATAGTGATTCATCAGGAAAAGAAAATTGTACGGTAAGTATGGAAACTAAATTCTTTATTCTCAATTAGGTAGGATGGAATTCCATTGCAACTAACTGCTTAGAAATCATACTACCTATAGCCTGATTAGATTCTATGCACCATGTAGACACTACCTGTAATACTAGAAAATATACTTTCTACAGCTACTAATTATGTAAGTGGGACGGATAGCATCAGACATAGTAGTATTTAGCTAATTTAGTAAATATTTAGCTAATTACATCATAAACTAGTTCAGACAAGGCAAAACCAGGACAAACATTGTAACTGAATGAAAGAAATAGAAATGTTGCTCCCTTTCTCCTCTTGCTTATAGGTTAAAGCAATGATTGACAGGGAGCCAAGTTGCGGGACAAAAATGTTGAATATAAGGCTTGCAAATTAAATTGTTTAGTATATATATTTCATAATTTCTGAAAAAGTTCATACAAGTTATATGTGAAGTTCAATGTTGGTGTAATTTACAAAGATGTGACAGTCCCTCAATACCATCAACCGACTGACATGAAATATTTCTGTGCAAATCATATGAATAATAAATAATACGAATCATAATAAAAATAGTTTAACACAATGGCATTTAGAACTGAATACTGTCCCCGAAAAAAAAAAAAAATGCAGATTGAACTCTGATCATAACAGGTGTACTTCAAGCTATATGTAAATCAATACGTGATTCATAAAATCAACAGAGGATCAGAGATATTGAAAAAAATATTAACACATTTATCAAACCACCAAATTTTAGCCATTTACTAGGTTGATTAAGTAAAATCCTATTGAAATAACAGTAATAAATTTCAGGAATTTAACTAACACTTATCAGTTGTGAGCATATTTGTCCTTAGTGTCTAATTTAGTTCTGACTATTGCTACGCATAGCACATCATCTATTTTATTGTTAATAACAAGACCACAATGATTTTAAAACCAGATTGATTTTATTCCAGAAATAAAATGAACAATATATTTTAAAATGAGAGAATATCCTACCCCAAAAATGTAAACAAAATACTAAGTACTAAGTGCACAGTTTAATTTGTTTATATGTATGCTATAACTATAAGCATTTTATACTGTTTGTAGGAAATCATTTTTTTTGTTGCTTTGCAATAAATATTGATTGACTTTTCAATGTATTGATTTTTTTTTGTAAACAAGCTGCACTTAGCATTTGATCTTTTGAACATTCTGCGCTTAGCTGGGTCTCACTGAACATAAAGCTCGGTCTCACTGAACATTTAACACTTTTACTTTATTATAAATTTAACAAAAACATCTTTCTATGAATAAAGCTTTCATATTATTGATAGCAAAAACTTGTTTGCCCTTGAGTTATATAAGTTTTAATACAAAACAATTAATTTATTGTAAATAAACATATTTGGAAAAGTGGGCATAAAAAAATAAACTGGTAAAAGAAAAAAAATAAGAAAATTCTATGTAAATTAGTTGTACTCAACTATCTAAACCTAAATGGACAATGACGATGCAGCAATGCAAGCACTGTGGACAAGCTTGATGTAGATAAGGAAGGGACCAGTTCCTTTAATATTATAACTTCTAAGGGAAACTTGACTGGTACCTCTTCCCACCACCACATTTTAAAATATTATTAGAAGATGCACTAAAAATGCAGAGATTTGAAATAAATTTTATAAGCAAGATGCTTATGTTAAAAGTTTGTGGCTTCTATAAAAAGGTACAAGCAGAAGAAGCAGACAGACCCCCTAACAAACCAAGAAGATACCCCATCAATCTGGCTCCTCTCTTCATTTTCCCCTGTCAGTTTTATGGGAAATGTAGTTTCTCCTGCCACAGTTTCACTGATTATTATAATATGCTCAATAAACTGGTGGCAGAGTCAAAGTAGATGATATCAGTTTATTCAAAGCCTGGTTCACAAACTTGTGAAATGGACTGTGTGCAGCTTTATCCAAAGACATCAATCTGCCATGCAGCTTTGGTTTTCGATACAGCTGCAGGGAAGAGAAACTAGTGTAGCACATCTTGGATGGACAGTAAAGAAAGAACACAACTTTCTCCTTTGATGTTAGAGAGTCAAGGGGTTAGCCTTATAGCTGCATGAGTTTTTTTTTTTTTTTAAACTTTAGTACTAAGTTACTATGGCAGGGAAACAGTGTGCAAGGCATTCTCTGCACCATAATATTGCAGTGATATAAAGGCAACCCACGTCTTGGCACAAAGCTCCTGAATATGAGCAAAACTCAAAATAGGATAGAGCTGCAGTCAGAGAATTCAAACAGTAAAACTACCGCATGTTTCCAAACAACAAGATGGCTGCCTACCCCTCGCTCATTTGTGGGCAGCCCGCATCTCGACAAGATGGCCGAGAGAATTGAGCACCAAGATGGGTGAGATGTGCGAGTAGCAAGATGGCTGCCTGACTCATACTGATTGTCACGTGGCGGGCATCTGATGCACCCCGAGAAGCGGAGGAAGCCTCGGAAATTCCTGAGTGATTTCCAAAGCCGTCCCAGCTGGAACCAAAGCAGAACAGCAATGGCAGATGGGAAGCAAATAGGGGAGATACACTCTAGTGTCAGAAGAGAAACCTATGGAGCCAAGAGGGCCCCAGACACACCTTTAGCAAAAGTGGGAAATAGATAAGATATAAAGGATACAAAGTACAAGGACAGGGTGACAGTGTAGACAGATCAGAACATAAGTTGGTCACTTGAATACAATAAACCCCAGAGTAGAGCACATATAACCCTGAAAGGAGAGCATACTCTGACCTGAAGTTGGAGGCAGGAGCAGCAATGAAAGAGGAAGTGCTGGAAGTTTCTGGGTATTGATTGGTTACATTCTTTTATTGTTTGCTGCTATATAGAGACGGAGTAAAGAAAGAATGAAAAATATGAAGCCTCCTGTCATGTGGTAAAATTATGTTTAAGATTTAGCAAATAACCTCATAATCCAGTTCACGACAAGCCATGGCAAAACAAGGTAAAGGTAGAGGACAAATAGAAACATTGTTTTATTCCACCTCATCTCTATGTTTTCTCTATATTGACTGTCAGCTGCAAAGGACAAAGCCTATCATAATGATTGACAGGGAACTAAGATTGTGGTACCCAGGTGCAAAAGAGAGAGGTGTGAATTTCGACATATGATTTAATTTTTCATACCTCACAAACACATATTAATAGTATAGGAAATAAGTAAACAGAATATTAAAAATCCAAGGGAATGACAATTTCTCTTTAAGGCTACTGTCAACCATTTTTATTAAAAATTAAATGTATTCTATCATATTTGCTAAAAAAAATTACATTTTGCAATGTAACCACTAAAATTCAATGTAAGTTTTAGAGCATTTTGGTAAAAAAATAATTACTAAAATGAGCTTGTAGTGGTTTTGAAAGATCACCACACACAAGACTTTTTATAGTAAATGTGTAAATTAGTTAAAAACAAAGGTTTTTGCAGTGTCTGAAAACAAGCTTAATTGCATATGATTGATTGGGAAATTGAAAAAGTATAATTTTTTTTTGGCATTTATATAGGGTCAATTTATTCTGCAGCACTTTATGTGCTATTGTGTGCTCTTGTTCACAGGTATCAATCTTTGTAAATAGCAAATAATTGAACAATAAGACTTCAGATGCATGAACTATACACAACAACCACTTCATTAAGTTAAATTTGTTTTTGTGACTAACATGTCCCTTTAAGATTCATTCATTACCAATAATTTAATAATAAAAATAATAAATAAAGAATTTAAACCCAAATCTGCAGTACATCACAAAACAAAATTGAAGTAAGTTAAATATCTGGTAAATAATATATTTGCTCTTCAAATTAAATGAGTTTTTAAAAGTCAACATAGGCATATTTAAGTCTCATGAGATGCAGCTGAAATAGGGCTCCACAACCCCCTGATCAGCATTTTATTCTAGTGGCCATCTGCTGTCCTGTCCCCAACCTAGGCAGTATCAATTCCAAATAACTTTTTTCTAATGCAAACATCAAAGGGACCTATAGGCACCCAGACCATTTCATCTTATTGAAGTGGTCTGGGTGCTCTTCCATGTCCCACTTTGTCTAGCAATGCAAAACATTGCAGTTCCAGAGAAACTGCAATAATAACATAGCAGGACTAAGGCTGCCTATAGTGGCTGTCATTTTGACAGCCACTAGAGGCACTTCCTGGTTGCTAATGCACTGTTGGTTACCTAACTAATGCTGGACATCCTCATGGTCTGCATGAGGACATCCAGCATCAGTAAGACTCTGTAGGAAAGCACCATATGAATCCTTTCCTATGGGGAGGGCCTCATGGGCTTGCAACTTGCTGTGCATGTGTATTAGCCCCCCCATCGGATGATGTTGGAGGAGGCTGTGACATCAGCATCGACTGACCCAGCATCGAGGGACATCAGCGCTGGAATCGGGTAAGTGACTAAAGGGTTTTTAGCCCTTTAGCTGCTGGAGGGGCTCAATGGAGGGGGCAAGCAGGGGGTTCTATAGCATTAGGAGTATAGATTTGTATTCCTAGCACTGTAGAATGGTTGTTTTATGTTAAATGAAAAGAGGGAGGGTAGGGGAGCAACATTCTTTATACTTAGACGTGTCTTCTTGTTGCTCTTAAAATATTAATTTACAATGGCTAAATATTAATTTAGCCATTGTCAACATATCCACTGCTTACATATTTAAAGCAGCTAGTATACTTGCAAAATACTGTATGAATCAAGACCATATATCAGCAGCATCTGTCAGCGTTACACTTTCACAGCATTACGTTTTAAAAAATAATTTAGGATGTGTAGAAGCATAAAAAAAAAAAAAATGAAATCTGAAAGATATATGGTTTTATTGAGAATGTATCAATTATGAAAGTTGTAATAAAAGAAAAAATATTGCATCCCCTAAATTAAAGTTAAAAAAAAGGAGCTTTATTGCAAATTCAGCGAGCAATTGCTCCATAATAGTTATTGAAGGTAACAACATTTTATAGAGAAATGAAAAAGTATTGATTATGTCAGGTAAGGTTGGTTCACACTGGTTTGCAAATAAGCATAATTGTAGATGTTGAGGTAAAAAAATATCACAATTGCCCTCTCACAAACATATATAACAAAGAATGAGTACTCACTAGACTGAATTCAAACTCAATACACAAGAGCTTTACATATAGTGAAAAGGTGCAGTTCAACATTTCAGGCAAAGGAAGAGTTCCATCAAGCTGTTAATAGAGGTAAATACCAAAATCAAAATAAGGGATGGGACAAAACGTATGCAGAATGCAGAACCAACCATTACCTGTGAGCAAAGGTATTTGTGTGTGCTGAAAGAACCAGAGAAAAAATACAAAGTGATTGTAAAAAAATTAAAGGCACCCAGATCACCTCAAAGCAGTTTTAACTATTGCCCTTTTAACACTGCAATGTAAAATAGTGTTGTTTGGCAGAAATGACAATGTTTTCAACAGTGGGTGTCAATGACCCAACTTTTAATTCTCCAGAAAATAAATTCACTTGAATAACTCTTAATTAAGTCAAATATAGCATGAAGCAAGTGAAAATGAAGGACGTTCTTTAACTAAATGGGAATTTAAACTTGCTCAGTAGTCAATCTGGATGATTAGACAAACTCTGTTGTGAGATAATCCAACAAGGAAAGTCCTTAGCTGGGTCCTGGTCAAATTCAATGGATAAAGGGAATCTAGAGTGAAGTGACAGTCCATTAAGCCAATCAGAGTCAGAAGCAAGGAATCAAAAAATAGGGGAGACATCCTCAGAGAAATTACGGAGGAGCATCATGGGATTGGCATTGGGGTCAGGGCCGGACACTTTTTAATCACAGAAGCCCAGTGAGAAGGGGCAAGGCCAGTGTGTGTATTGTCATCACCAATGACAAGCACGCCACTTCTCAAAATTAGCATGTTGGTTCAAAGCTCTTCCAGAGCAGTCCATGCACAGAGCCCTGCTGAAGAGCTCTCGCATGAGAAAAAGGTCCTGCATTTGGTCTGTAAGGCACAAGCAAAATTAATGGCATGCTTGCTCTATGTTTGCTTGTGACTTGTCTCTGGTGTCTCCTCAGGTGGGATACAAGAGGACAAATGGGTCAGGAAAGCATATTGTGCATGTATTTGGAGGCTGCTTGTGAGATTGTGTGTGTGTATAGTGTGTGTATAGTGAGCTGATTGTGGTATGGTATTTTGTGTAAATAGATCAGTTTTAGTTGTGTTGTGTTTGCTGTGTAAAATGTTTGGCTAGGGTTGTAGGGGGTGAGATAGTGTGTGTATAGGGGGCATAGTGTGTAAAGGCAATGTAGCAGGAGTGTGCATTAGGACAATAAAGCTAATGTTTTGTGAAGAGTGAAAGAGTTTTTTTCCATTATATGTGGAAACAAAACAAAAGTTCCAAGTAATGTTGGAGAGATCTAATGTCATGGGAATTAAGCTGTTATTCTTACAAAGTGCTACACTATTGAACAGACTCCTGGACATGTGAGTAAGAATCCTCTGGGAGAATTTCACTGTTGCATGATATATGAAGAATTATAATACAATTGTACATAGCAGAATAATATAAGTATTATTGGTTTCCTATTTTTTTCACTATCAAAATGACTAATAATTAGTGTACATCATATGTTTGTATTAATACCCTGAGATATATATATATTTTTTAAATAGTGGTATGTTAGTAGGAGATATTAAGTAGTGTTTTTTTTTTTTTCTTCAGAAAACTCCCTTGCGATGATGCAACTTATCATGATGATCAGAATTATTTTAATAGTAATAATAACAATAATAATAACAAAAATAATAATAATAATAATAATAATAATGCCAACATATAACTAACCAATATCAGCAAGCAGGATATTTGACCACTTTTTTATTTAGTCACATCTACCCTATGTAGTAATATTTTCTTTATTCATTATTTATGGAATTATCACTACATTTTTAAGAACCTCTTTTTTATTATTATTATTGTTGTTTTCTGTTGTAAATAAGTTGAGCTGCAGCACTCTTTCTCTGATATCCAATCTCTTATCTGTATTAACCTGTCCTCCGCTTTATAATTCCATCCTTTGAACTGCTCTAAAAAGACAGCATGAGCCACAACTTGTGCTTTATACAGAACAAAGTTCCAGCTTTGCAAGCAAACCTAATCTATGACCTCCGAAGGTGTTCATAAACAGATGACTAGAGAGATTTCACCAAACATCTGACTCAATGCATTATAATTTTTTGTTAGTTATCCTTCCCGAGAAAACAGACTTTATTCCCCTTTCCAAAAGTATTTTTATCAACTGAAGATATATATTTTAAATGCTTTCAAACCACTACTTTGGATGTCTATCATAACCTCACATTTTCCAACATTACAGATTCATTTACGACTAATCTTTCTAAAAATATTGATAAAATAAAACAAAAAATCTCAAACCTTTTTTCTCTCACTTATTATACTCTGAAACCTAATTCTTGTTCCTACAGGTTGTTACTAAAAGAAAAAATCAAAAAATATGCTTTACCATAATTTTCTTTTTCTGGCTAATATCCATGTCAGCATCCAGGGCCGGACTGGCCCACCGGGATACCGGGAAATTTCCCGGTGGGCCGTCGGCACCTGGGGTCAGATAGACACCTGGGTCTGCTGGCAGCCGCTGGGGGACTTGTCCTGGCTGCCGCTGGGGGAGCTGTGCTGGCTCTGCTCCCCAGCGCATAGCTGAATGAGACCGGCGCCAGAATATGACGTCATATTCCGGCACCGGTCTCATTCAGCAGCATGCGAGGGCGGGAGAGCACAGACAGCGCAGCAGCCCCAGCGGCAGCCAGGACAAGTCCCCCAGCGGCCGCCAGCAGACCTCCCCAGCGGCCCCCAGAAGACCTCCCCCTGGTGGCAGGTACTAGTAATGTGTCTGTGTTATGGTGTCTGTCTGTCTGTATGGTGTGTGTGTCTGTCTGTCTGTCCGTGTTATGGTGTCTGTCTGTATGGTGTGTGTCTGTCTGTCTGTGTCATGGTGTCTGTCTGTATGGTGTGTGTGTGTGTGTGTGTGTGTCTGTCTGTGTCATAGTGTGTCTGTATGGTGTGTGTGTCTGTCTGTCTGTCCGTCATGGGGTGTGTGTGTGTGTGTCTGTCTGTCCGTCATGGGGTGTGTGTGTGTGTGTGTGTGTCTGTCTGTCCATCATGGGGTATGTGTGTGTGTCTGTCTGTCCATCATGGGGTGTGTGTTTGTCTGTCTGTCATTCATGGGGTGTGTGTGTGTCTGTCTGTCATGGGGTGTGTGTGTCTGTCTGTCATGGTGTGTCTGTATGTCCGTCATGGTGTGTGTCTGTCTGTGTCATGGTGTGTGTCTGTCTGTGTCATGGTCTGTCATGGTGTGTGTGTGTGTCTGTCATGGGGTGTGTATCTGTCATGGTATATGTGTGTTTCTGTGTCTGTCATGGTGTAAATGTGTGTTTAAAAATAGTGTTTTTGCTCACCTTTTTTTTTTCCCACGCAGCGTGCTGGTCTCCCCTCGACTGGCCCTGCCTTTATAGCTGAGATCATGCAAAACGCCACTCCAATCAGCATCTCCTCATAGAGATGCATTGAATCAATGTATCTCTATGGGGAACATTCAGCACCTACAGAGTGTGGAGGCCCTGAATGTAGGTGCACTAACACAGGAAGCACCTCTAGTGACCGTCTGAATGACTGTCACTAGCAGTGTCACTTTGAAGCAATGTAAACACTGCCTTTTCTCTGAAAAGTCAGTGTTTACATTGAAAAGGCTGTAGGGACATGCTATAGACACCAGTACCACCACATTAAGCTGTGTGTGTGCGTCTGCTAGTGAGTGAGCTTGCTTGCATGCGTGTGCCTGCTAGTGAGTGAGCTTGTGTTTTTATGTCAATGAGCTGATGTATATCAGTAAGATTGTTTGTCTATGAGGCTGTGTATCAATGAGCTTGTGTGTGTCATTGAGATGTCAGTGAAATTGCCTGTGTCTGCATGTGAGTATGCTTACTGTATAATTAAAAGTTTTACCCTGAAAGGACCAATATTTTATATTAGAAAAAGATATATATATATATATATATATATATATATATATTACTCAATCATCTGTCCTGGCAAGACATAGCCTTACATATTACACGCAACAATATATGGCGCAGTGACTTATGGGGCTGGCACAAATTTTTTTTCCAGGGCTGCTTTGTATCCCCAGTCCGGCCCTGTCAGCATCTATAGGTTAAACTCCTTCCTCTCAGCTGACAGGAGAGTAATATTAAAATTAAAGGACAATAAAAAGTAATCTGCCTTTAAACAGTAGTCACATACCCAAGTCAGCCAAATATTAGGGAAATAAAATTTTAATGCTGACATGATAATGATATTTAAAAATTAAATAAGGTAGGCACACTCAATATGAAATATATGCAAGCTCCTAAGTGGAGCTCTATGAAAATACAATATGGGGTGCTCACTCACATAAGGCTTTATCCCCAAAAGCCCAAATACATATAAATAACAATAGAGTAAGGAGCACAACCATCAATAGTAATAAAACAATCTTTATTAAGTGGGTATACTCTATAAGAATATCACATAACATAAAGATCCAAAATATAGGATCATGTCACGCTATACAGCAATGATCAGAAAAATTCTGAATATATATGTATAAACGCCAAAAGCGTCTTATATGAATAACAGAGTCTCAATATACAAAAATAGAGAAATAAAATACCAGTCTAATCCAACCCCACAAACATAGATGTATAGATACAAAAATATATAACAATAAGCAATTACCTAGTAATACATCTGAGAGCTCCACGGAACCAGTATCCTTTTCCAAAGAGGTTGCTGTTTCACAATATGCTATTTAATTGTATTTCGTTTGTAGTTTTAACCCAACAGATTTTAACCAAAACAGATTTTAACCAACAGATTTTACATGAACAGCTAGGTGAGTATAAGGTAACGAAATAACCATGCAAAACGCAAGGAAACCGTAAAGTGAGGACCCGTGCTGTGCTGAACGCTGTGGGAACTAACCCTGGCGCGACAGGTGGGTCAACTTACGGTTTGAGAGTACCTGAGACACCAAATGCAATGCTGACCGGAGAGAAAGCCACTGGATTAACGGAAATCCCTGTTGCAGGATTCCTGGACACAGCTTGGAGTAGGAGACCTCATGGAGCAAAGGTGAAACCAAAATGGCGTCTTGTATGACCTGGAAGTGGATCTCATGCAAATGCAGACCTTAAACAGTCTATTCGTCTGACAAACAAAGGTAAGTAGGGAATGGGGGGAGTCCCTTTTATAGGTCTATAGCCCCTCCCACAACTTCAGGCCATGCCTTCCAATATAGGGAGTATTATGTTTCAATTAGATTTGAATCCATGCATTCCTCCATAGGGTGCTTTAAGTATGTCACACTGTCACTGGTTAAGACTGTTTGCATTGCCACATTAATAATTGCACCTGTAGTGCTGTATTCTATTTTTTGCGTCAGTAGCTAGGAAGGAATAATATGTGTAGATAAACCTTTTTCTGGTTTCTGCCATTCAGTATCCACAAGGTCTTTAATGTCAAACTGAATTGGGAAAGTCACCCTTCTCTTATGTAAATAAACAAAATAAACATCTGACTCCTTACATTAAGTGAATCAACTGATTTCCCATGTATATATAAAACCAAGGTCACTCTTTTATTAAGTAATAAAAGCTCACCTTTGACTTCTAATTCTTTAGTTTGAAGTGGAAGAAGAAGAAGCCATACTGAAAAGACTAATTCGACAAAAAGGAAATTTGTAACCTAAAGGAAAAAAAAGCTAATTATCACGTAATCACCAAAAAGAAATCATTAATTTAAGAAATAATTTAAGAAATTTAGGAAATAAACACTTGAAATAATGAAATATAATAAAGTATAATATATAGTTATCTTGTAGTAGAAAAACAAACAAACAATTACCCAACACCTTTAGGCAGAAAAAAACAAGATTTGCAGCTTACGCATGCTCCAAGCGTTCTGGAAGATGCTGAGCACACATGTGTGCACAAGGATGCCAGAGGCCACAATAGTTGACACAGTCATGGCCACCTAAATGCTGTCCCCAAGTGTGTCTGCACACTCCTAAGTCCATGGAACACAGGCAGAATAAGATGTATCTACAAAAACAATTCCATCAAAGAGAGTCTGCAAAAAGTGAGTAGATATCATAAAATAAACTATTTAAAAATATGGCTTCCTTTATGCAAGTGTAGAGTTATCAGCACCACATATTCAGTTACCATAATTTAACATAGTAACCTAACGCTAGGTAGTGCGAACTGCATGGGTTGTATCTGGGTATCGGAAGGCTGCGGGGGTTGAATGCCATCACAGCGTTTAATGCCGCTGCAGTGGCTTTAAAGCTCATTTGAATGCAGATGGCATGGAACTCCATAACAGCATTAAGGGGTTCAGGACAGTCTACTAAGGTATTGAATGATTCAAGATTACATACTTACTCTACCTGATTGCTATGCAATAGCAACACCAGAGCGATTCTGTATTTCTATTTAATGAGAGGGTGCTTCCAGAGTGCTGTCTGCTGAATATTATGTTTGGTGGGGTCCAATAGAGGCACTGCTACTTCAGGTAAGATAAGCCCAATTTTATTCCAAGTTAGCTAATATTCATCTGGCAAATACTTTATATTATTCAGTGACTACAGATATCCTAAGTGAGATCCCAACTTATTATTATTGCTTACCTCCTTATATGGTAGGGGCTGTAACTTTTATCAACTCAGTTATTTCCTGCACATCGATCACATCGGGATTAATAATCTTATTTAACCTTTTACTATGGTTGCAAGTATAGTAAAGAGTGACGGCCAGAAAACACCACCTTCAGCTTTCGAAAGGTTTTCACTTTAATGTTTGTTATCCGGGCTGTCAGAGCATTGTCGCGGGTTACACATGCCAGACTTGCGAGAAAGGTAGGTGACGTGCCAGAAGCTGAAGATGGCATTTGCTTGGCGCCTTTTTCACCATATAGTAGCTCAAAGCCTGTACAATTCTACTGGATCACCGGGGAGTGTAATGGCTCTCTCCCTTGCCACAGGTAACAGGGGGAGGGAATAAAACTTAAATATATTTTTTAAATAAAAAAATAAAAAAAACTTTTTGCCCACAGAATGCAGCCCCTATCCTACCCCACATATTTGCATACACACATCGCATCCACCACACACAAGGCATCCACTACACAAACACTCTCACTGCATTCCCTACACACACTACATATGTGTGGGTGGACTCAGGAGCAACCTTAGTAGCCAAGACCTTGTAGGCCAAGTGGCCCTACTGTATATGTTTTAATGCCGCAGTCCTGTCTTCTTATCCTAATTTTCTTTTTAATGATTTTTCTAGTGATGATTTATTCTTATAGAACTCTATAATCATATTTTGCGCTAAGAACCAGCCAAGCCAGGGTTTCATAGAGGGACTGCAACTATATTGCCCCTGCATCATAGCCACATCAGTAAGTTGAAGTGGTTATATTGCATGTAGTGTTCATTTAAGATTTCTTAGTTGCGCTAAAATCACTAATTTAACACTTGTCATTGATCAGGTTTCATTGTAGATATAATGTTCATTGCATGCTTGTATTTCCTCCATATGGTAAAAAAGGGGAATAACTATACTTTTCACAGACACTGTTTACTGAGGCAAACAAAGCTGTTTTCTTTTCTGTTCAGAAATAAAAATGTTTGTACTCACAATCTGGCCACCTGTTGGGAGTGAAGCTCTTACCAAGATTATGTTTGCATGCCGCAAAAGAAATTAAAAAATCCACAGAAAGAAATTAATTAATCCCTGCATTTTATACCGTGCATTATTTGGCAATTGCAATAAGGGAGGTGCACTAAATAGATTGTCTGCACTATTATTTGTATTTTTTTTATTTTATTCATAGCTAATTGAGAAATTGAATTTAAACATTACTGCAAATGCCAAGCACATTCACTTTTTTTGTACTACTTTGCTATTTTTTATTTTGGAAAGAAACAGAAAAACAAAGAACACACAAAATATACATCCGTTGTCACACAGGTGCAATAGACTGTGTATGCCTGGAAATAACAAAGTAGTCTAGAAAAATTAATCAATACATATATTATTGATTAATGTGTTCTTCTTTGTTTTTTTGTTTCTTTCTAAAATCATTGGGGTTAAGCCCCTGGAGACCCCTGGAGTCCCCGTAAGGTACTGGGAAGGCCAATCTTAATAGGCGTTATCCGGTGGAGATTCACCTTTCCCTTTGTACATTTTTTATTTTTTATTTTGGTTTAGAGCAAACCTTTGGCACTCCAGATGTTGTGGACTACATCTCCCATAATGCTTTCACAGCCATAATGCTGACAAAGCATCTAGAGAGATGTAGTCCACAACATCTGGAGTAAGCATCAAGGGAGATGTAGTCCACAATAAGTCCCTTCAGGCTGGAGGAAATGCCACTTCAGTGAATATAGCCAACCACTAAGTCAAGGAGAGAACAACCATTATTGAAAACAGCACCTTCCACTCCATGGTAGACACATGAGTCAGATCTTGCTTCAGCTCCTTTAGCTCCCATCATTCCAGATGCTCCAGAATCGAGAATAATCACGGCGTCCAAATTCAATATTGTCCTCAAAGGACTGCCACAATAGGCCATTGCCAGCATAGTTCTCATCCATAGAGGCATTATCAGCCAGCCATGGGCATAGCTGGAACATATGTCACTGCAAAGCCTGGTACGAGTCCTCCAGCCACACTTCTGTCCTGACAAATATCTAAAGTTCCTCAACTCATCCAGGGGCTTCTCTCCCAGAAATGGCATCTGATACTCTATTTGATCTCGAATGAGCTGTTCTGTAGTTTGGAGATATCTGTTGCAGTATATTTTCTCAAACTCAAGAGCCTTCTCCCAGAGCTCCAAGTGGAACAGATTTCTCAGTCCCAAGATTTCCTTCTTGGAAAATGGTCTATTAAGCAGGTTAAGTACTTCCCACAGTCAAACCAGAAATTCAGATGCCATGGCTGCTTTAGCTTTCTGTGGCTCTCACTCACTAAGTGTTTCTCCCAGGGGAGGGAGAATCCTGCTGCTGCCACCAAAGTTTACAACCAGTGTGAATGGAGCCCTGTAATTACCAGGAAGGGTGGGGACAGACAAAACAAGGGCCGAGAACAACATGTGGCTTTAAAGTAGTGACAGGGCAGCCACTTGGAACTGGTCTGGAAGTGTCCTTAGAACAATGGGACAATGCCCTGCTGGGAGAACAATAAGACAAGAAAAGGGTGAAAGGCACATACAACCTTGACAATCAATTTAACACATAGGACCAAATCATATGGAGAAACATATAGGCACTCATAATATCACACTATATAAAACAGACAAAGCGTCTCTGGGCACAGGAATTTTGTTGTAATACAACAAGCATCTGGGACACCTTACCCACAGGGACAACAACACCTTTGAGGGGCTCTTGGGGCCAGGCCCAAAGTCTGTGGGCAGGAGGTTAGCCTTTATGCCTCTCTAGAAGGTTGTGGTACAGGCGTTTCCTTCATAAATTGCACTTTAATAACACACAGCAGGCTCTTGCAGAATTAAGGAGGTTATTCACAGAGCAAGAGATACATACTAGATCAAACAGACTGCAATACAGGAACCTAAAATAACTATGTTATTTTTCAGGAAGTGTTTAGGAAGACCGTGCCACTCAAATGTGTGACTAAGGCTGTATAGTTTAACTCCTAAAGAGCAGAGACTTGTGCATTGAGACTTCAGGAGCATGATCTATATACCATAACTGCTTTATTAAGCTAAAGTTGTTTTGGTGCCTTTGGTATCCATTTAAACATATCAAATGCGTTACATTTGTTACATTGTTTTTTTCAGTGATTATTGTGCCTTTCATTGCAAATATGATAGGTATTTTATTTACATACACAATTTAATAATTAGTCTGCATGTTGTTGCTTTTGACTATAAGAGCAAAAGTATGATTTGTTTTCTACAAATTTTTTTTTTAAATCAATATATTTGACAGATTTGTATGTTTTAAGCTGTAAGAATATTCCATTGCACTAGCAAGTACTATGACACAACACCAGTAATTGCAAATAACCTAAATAAGCCTGGTAGTGTTTGTTCTCCCACCGAGTTAAGTTAAAATGTTACATATGTCCCTATTACTGAAGTTAATGACATATGGGACTAAAACTTGGCAGTCACACAAATGAGACAAAAGTCACTAAGGTTTCTCATGTGTCATTTGTGGTTAAGAAACATCTTGAGGAAAAGGATTGCTACTAGAAACATAATCAGCCTTTCTTGAGTCATTCTAAGATGACCGTATCATTATTTCTGAAGGTTTTAATACAAGGTGTCTGGGGATAATTTCTCACCCACCTTCTTTGTCTAACTTTTTTTTTATATACGTTGTTTTTTCGTTTTTTCTCAGTACAAACCATTTTAGCTATGCATACCTGCATTCACTTTATAATATATATTTTTTAAATTATAAAAATCCTTATTTGAAAATGCAATCTGATAATAATCAAGTTTACTGAAAATCACTTATTTTTTGTATAATGATGGTTTTCTTTCATTAAATTATTTTATCCAGTAGTTATTACCTCTTTCTATATATAACAAATAATTATATATACTATATTACTCTATATAATGAGAATGTGTGATTTGTATAAGTTTAATAACAATTGAAGACTACTTACAATATAATTTGCTAATTTTAATCAACCTTATGGAAATAAATTAAACCATAACCTCAAGTGATTTAAAAAAAAAATCTATTATGGATTAAAAAAACATATTAGAATGATTTGTTAAGTTGTTTTAACCACTGCAATATTAATATTGGGTCTATAAAAATGGTAAATTATAAACACTAATTAATATAACCATATTACTCCAATGGCCATAGGCGGGCATTCCCTCCAATGGCCATTGGAGTAACTAAATGATCTCCATTTGTTTAAATATACATAGGGATTTAGGAGAGCGTGCAGGTAACTTCTTTGGTTTTTACTGTATGTATTGGGGCTGATGTGTACTGTGGTCGTTGCTGCCGCCCAGGAGTGATGGGAGTGAGCGCAGGACTTATCTTTTTGAATTTGTATTCACTTTTTGTATCACACAGCTATGTTACAATGCTGCCGCCTATCCCATGTGTTTACTATTGGGTTAATAAGTATATAGGGGTGTATATAAAAAATACCCCTTTCTGTCTCATTAGAGATATCTTTGCAAGAAGCTCAAGGAAGCAAGGTGAAGGGTCAGTGTGTAAGACCCCGCTTAGGGGGGTCTGCCTTGACGTTGGCAGATGGGCACTCCCTCCAATGGCCATTGGAGTAGCTAAATGACCTCCATTTGTTTAAATATACATAGGGATTTAGGAGAGAGTGCAGGTAACTTTTTCTTTGAATAGATTTTCTGACTTTCTGCAGAGTGATTGTTTGATCTTCATCTCAGTTTTTGAAATGGCTCTGTCTCCTCTGGTCATAAAGATAAAATACCATATGACATATGAGCAAAATCTAAGTTGACAAACGTTACTGAAAAGCAGAGCTCTTCTCAATTCAACGACTGAGACATCTTGTTTGGTATCATATATGTTATGTGGAGTATCCAATATCTACAGTATGACGAGCGGAGCCTCGTCACGTGTTCTTAAAGGGGCCTGCTGACCAGCCTCTTACCAAAAGATTTTAGGCCCTTAAAAAAATTATGTGAAACGACTTAGTTCTTAGGATTTCGAGAACCGAACAACCGCACAAACCGGAGACCACCCTGGAGTGTTCATCTGGGTGGCCACAATTCCTATGGACGACAATGAGGTGGTGGCCATCTTGCTCGCATGAAAGCAGGCAGCGGTGTTTGGGCATGAATCTCATGGAACTGAAAACAGACACAGAAACTCTTGAACACAGCTGGACTTCCCGCATCGACTGCATTTAGAAAAAGCGTTGTTCGGTGGAAACGTTCCCACGAACAAGGAGAGCAAGCTCCAGGGTAAGACACAATTGACTCTGTTTGGTAGTTTGTTCATTTTTAAACTACCGAACTAGACCTAGACCGACCGCAAGCCCTGATTCTCTGTAACTGTTTTGGGCATGGCACAATGCGGGCGGTCAAATTATGACTTCAAGGAAATTCCTGAACCCCTGAACAGATCTGGGTGATTTTCGGTATGTTGGTCACCCAGATCAGGGCTCTCAGGGGATGTAACTTTGTGGGGATTCTCTGTGTTTTAAGGTATTTTGGGGATTTCGTAAAAATTTGTGTTTTTTTGTGTTTGGAGATAATTGAGTTTAGTATAGTGCTTGACTCAATTATCTCCCAGGCATAGGGGAGGGATTGACCTATATTTTGAGTTTCCTGGACCTGAGAGCCAATGTGATTGTGTATTTGTTTCTACTGTGGTTTACTTTCAGGTCCAGGGGGGGTGCCCCTTGCATGGGGAGTGTCATAAAAGGCCAGTTGTGGCTACCATTAAACAGATTAGTTTTATTCTTCATGAAGTCTTGGCTCATGTTTGGGGGACTGGAGAGCTATATTCACTCTGGGGATTGTTATACTCCCTTGGATCACTCCTGGGCGGCAGCCTGTTTCACTCTCAGGACTAGGAGAGGTAACAGACCGTGTAGCAGTGGAGATAAAGTGCCAAAAACTGATAAAAGAAGATAGCAGCACCACCACAAATATAGACTCAGGTAAGTTCACCTACCTTTAGCTTTACCCTGCACACAAACAAGAAATGTCACCTTCAAAATGAGCAAAAACCTTCAAACCTAGCAGAGCTACTTTAACCCCTTAAGGACACATGACATGAGTGACATGTCATAATTCCCTTTTATTCCATAAGTTTGATCCTTAAGGGGTAAAACAGCTAGCAAATTTCTCTAGCAATTATATGTAAATACATATTTACTGAGCTGAAAGACCCTTATCATGAGGTCAAAGACAAAGAACACTGTTCCACAATCAACAATCATATGACTGTGTGAAATCTGATCATCTTCATTTGTAAAAGTGATGATAATGTTTATTTATTAAGGGAAGTGATATTGTAAGTGACTATATAAAAGCAGAAGTGGAATGCAGTTTGCTAAGTAAGCATTTATCATTGTCTTAAAGACAAATGCTTATAAATATTTTATCTGGTCTTCAGAGGTACATTTGAACTAGAACTATCCTATACAATTTTCCTGCTGTGCATACACATTTTAATTTAATGAACTGCAATAGGTAATATTGATTTATTGGTTCTAATACTTGAATGGAGATTAAGAGTAAGTGAAACAAAGATACATTTAAATAACCCAATGTTTCATTTGTGTCAATGTTGTAATATATAATATACCAAGGTGCATACAAGTTTAAAAAAGAAAAGTGCGTTATTAACCAGTTATCATAGAAAAAAAAGTTTAAATTTACGGCCCCTATATTTCCTTTGCAAAACTGTTCAAAGCCTATCCAGTTTTAACTATCATGTTGTAGACTTTGTGGTTTGTGAAACATCATTGTTAATGAATATGTTGATTGAAACCAAATATGTAATGCCTGTGTAAACCACCAAAGGGGATTGTAATACATAAATGTATGTCAGAACAAAATGGCATGTTCTTGATGTAATTTTCAAATGTAACTAATAACGGGGGTTATTTACTAAAGTGCAAATTTGTGTAGATTTATAGTGAATTCAATTTTAAGGTATAAAAAGACAAAATGGAAAATTTCTACAAGCTTTGCAGACGGTTCAGTATGTTTGGCCTTTGAATTCTAAACAATTATTAATGTAGTGAATAAGCCTGTAAAAGGGTCATATTAACTAGACTTTAATGTAAATGACAGTGTGTATACATCTTTGATGTCTACCCAAAACCCTAATCTAACTCCTTTAAGAGAAATGGTACTGTTCAAAAAATATCTGGATAGCACATACCAGCTGATCTCTTTATTTGTCCTAAGATAGCTGGAGGGCTTTGGGTGCTGGGCAAGCCTGTTGTTTGTTAAACTATTTGAAAACATTTTGACAAATAGAAAGAAATTTTGGAAAATGGAGCCATGCACTTATAGCCCCCTTGTATTGTATACAGTATAATGAATTATAGTGGTAATGCAAGGGTAGGCAACCTCTGTAACTGCTGTGAACTACATATCCCATAATGCTCAGTCAGCTAAATTATGCTGGGAAAGAACCAATGGAGATGAAGTCCACAACATGTAGAGTGCCAAAGGTTGCCTACCTTTGTTATAGCACTTGGAGTGTGCAATAACTAATCATATTTCCCATAAATACAGGGCAGATGGAATGATAATGAAGATTTAGAAGTTGAGAATACGATTTCTGTATTGCCTCAGTTGGCCTTAATAATAAGTAACATAAAATATTCAGTTTACATTAAATAATACATAGAAATATGATGTTCAAAGGGAACAAATGTTTTTTTTTAATTGAACATTAAGCATACAGATACCAGTTTTTTTTAAATCGTTACTTATATGTGATGCATACATTGTGTATTTATATCTTATAATATAACTACAATGATAAATGCACTTTTGATATGGTATCACTAATATATTGCTAATATGCAGGGTGGGGCATATAGTTTTCCCATGTTTTGAGTAGGCAATGTGTAAGCTGTAGTTGGGTAGGTAGGTTAGGCTCTGACGTTTTCAGTACCTTTTGATATGGTATAGTTAATCTAAACAGGATGTGGCATAAATATCTCCCATATTACGTGGGGTCACTGTGTAAGATGTAGCGGGGGTAGAATGGTGGGGTAGATTTAATTCGGTAGGTAGGTTAGAATCTGCCATTTTCAGTACCCAGTTGGACTGGTGAACATTGGGGCTTTGTTGTTCAAGCGTATTATGAGAACAACTGTTCTGTGACAATGACGCAGAGAGCGTTCCGTACATGCTTCGTGTTTGGTCGAAATGCATCTGTACCAGATCGGAAAATGATTTTGCTATGGATTTCTAATCTTCAGGCAACAGGATCCACACTGAAAAAGAATATCACCTGGCAGACCTAGGACCGTTAGACCACCAGAAAATGTGGAAGTGGTCCGTCCATTCAGCAATCGCCAAGGCCTTTCACTCATAAGCATACCATGGCACTGGGGATATTAAGTTGGAGTTTGAGGAGGATTATGCATGCCGAATTAATACTGCATCCTTACAAAATTGGTCCTTACAAAAGTTGGCTCAAGAATTAAGTAGGAGAGATCATGCCAACCGCAGAGCCCTAAGTTCCCATTTATTATAATATAGGAGTCAGATATGTTATATAAACAATTATTTTCATGAAAGGTTTTATAATAAAATATTATTGCTGATAAGTAGTGCCACTTTAAGCTCTATTTCCATCATTTAATATCCACACATATAATATGTTGAATTTACAAATTAATTTTTCCTTTGATAGTGAATAAAGAGTATCTAAAGGCTCTAGGGTTTTTTACAGATTTTTTTATTGTAAGGTTATATTTCAGCATGCTTTATTTAGCAAAAGATAAGATTGTATCTGTGTTATCTACCATGTTTTAGCAACAGTAAAAAATAGAGTGGTTTTATACACCTTCAAGAAGCCTTTGAAAAACCCTTCTTAACTTATCAATACACACAGTAAGAAGTAAGAGGCAGGCACTGGTCATGGCGGGACTACAATATTTCTTCTAAAAGGAAAAGATGAAGAATGTCACGCAGGATTTATTTCACTTTATATTACTGGACTTAAAGCTGACTTTTAACAAGCTTCAATTCTCAAATATCTTTTCTCCCAAAACCGTCCAATTTAACAATTGAAATCACTGGATGTGCAGTAGTATTTCATCACAGTCTGAATCTATGCAGTAAAGTGTTCTACAGTCTCCAAAATAAAATTCAATCTATCATACAGAATACATAGAGAAAATAGTATTTCTGGACTATGGTGTGCATTAGTCCATTTTAAGCAAATATATCTCATTATTTGTTGTAGTTTTTTTTTAAGATCATCAAACAGTGTTTTCTAGTAGTATAGCAAATAGTGAAGTTTTTTATTGATACAATTGTACAGATGTAAACTCTGAATGCTTGAACTAATAAATAGGTGGGTCGTGATTGTTCTTTTTAGAAATTCCTTTTTTGAATCCGTTTTTATCAAATAATGATATGAAATATCACACTGTTTGTTTTTTTTAGAAACTGACATTGCAAATACAGAGGGTATGGAAGAGCAACTAAAATAATACAATCAGGTAAAAATAAATGAGTTAATGCAAGAGGTCGCACAACTTGCACAGGTGCACTCCTGAAACTCAAAGCAAGGAAAACTAATATTTTCAAGGTGATGCCAAAAAGAAATTGGACAAAGCTAATCAGCACTGCCCATACCTGTAGATATATACAGTGCCCTTAAAACCGAACAGTTACTTGCGAAAACTCCAATTTCAGCCCTTCCATCCAAGAACCACGGATTTGGAATAAAATGTTATTTACCATTCAAGTATTTAGTTATTATATGTTACCAGATAGTGATGCCATGAAATGGTGACAATATAAACAAACATGGCTATATATTTGCTTGCTTTTCTCCTACAACCTGTCTAAAACACTAATTATATATAATTGTACTTTCAGCTACTAATTTTGAGCTATTTTAGAACAATGTTCACATAACAATGTCATTTTCTCAAATGACAGACTGTACAGTGCAACAGCTGCAAATCTGTATTAATATGTTGGTATTACATTTGTGATGGTGCTCGGCTTGGAATACTTGAATTAACATGTTGAATATGATAGCCTTATTTTCAAAAGATGAGTGTAGTGGAATCAAGAAACTGAGTGGATATATTTTACTGTGTGTTGATTATTTTCTTTATTTCTGCCAAGTGCTGAAAGAAGATAAGTTCACTAATGACATGCATTCATCGAAATGGATCTAAATCACTCGAAGTCCATCTTTTTTCATTGCCCCCTTTGTAAAGAATAAGGTTTATGTAATTAGCAAAAGACAAACATGAAAATTAATGCTTTGACTAATTTGAAATCTGAAACAAAATGAAATGGTCCAGTGATTGCTTTTTTTTTTTTTTATTTCCTACTTCATATGTTGAAGAATAAAATATGGGTGCTTTATTAATAATTTCTAGATAATTTATCCATTACATTAGGCATGTAGTTATATATGTATTAGGGCTGAAAACAAGCAAAAACAAAGGCAATTATTAAAATAATTATTTTCCTACTTTATGTTTAATTTTGTCCATTTCTCCTCACATTAAAAATCTGTAATATTATTTCATGCCGTTCTTGGTCCAGAAAGGGTCTCGGTGTAGAATGGTCACATACATTATATTTCCTGTTTGTATTATGCCTATACATGTAACTAATACTAATATTCAACAATTAACAACATACTAGTATGTTGTTAATTGTTGAATATTAGTATTAGTTACATGTATAGGTTCTACAAAAACAGATCAGATGGTCTAGAGGTGTAATCTCTATTGTTATAGAATGATTTTCTATGAGTTATATTTTTGCACTGATCTGTACTATATTTTATTCCTATCTGCTTGATAACTTGACCTTGTGCCATCTGACCTCAATTATTGAATCGTGTTGAACTTAATTTAAAAGTATCTTGTCATTGGTATCTTGTTCCAACAAGGTTAATTTCTCATCAGATAGTTTTTTTGTGTATATATTCACTAGGTATCTGAAATCCTTTTTTTTTTATCATGTATTGATACATTTTGTGTTAAAGTCACAAGTATATGCCTACCCATGTAGCAACCAGTGTTAGTTTGTTGACAAAAATTTTAGTCAAATTTTAGTCGACTAAAATTTTTGAGATTCAGTCGACTAAAACTAAAACAATTCAGATGACTACGACACGACTAAAACTAAAATGGCTTTTGTCGCCAAATAAACACTTTACAAAGGGACTGTGGAAGGGGCAAAAGAGACAGACCAGGGCTTGGGAGAGAGACACCCAGAGGGCCTGGAGGACACAAAGCAACACGGAGGGGCTGGAGAAGGGGCAAAAGAGACAGATAGAAGCTTTAACCTAACGCATTAGATTTTAGTTGTGTCAAAGAAAACCTACTGGAGATTTAGTTAACTAAAACTAGACTAAAACTAAAATAATTCAGATGACTAAAATACGACTAAAAAAACTTAGTGTCTAAATGTCTTTTTAGTCAAAAGACTATGATTAAAACTAAACTGAAATTTGTCTTTAAAATTAACACTGGTAGCAACTTCAGCTAATTAAAATTGTAATGATGCAGGAGTGATCAGGTGCAATCTTATCTTAAGGGGTTAAACTGTCTGCAGTGGGGTAGTCCTGACATTGGGTCTTCAGTACTCTTTTGTTCTGCCTAGAAAGGAACTTTAAAAATTGGTTCGGTTCGGAAATACGGGTAAGTAAAATAATTTGTCTGCTTTGGTAATTTGGACCAATGGCATACAGTTTGGTTCAGCACTTCAGAACTGCTGAACATCGGCACTTCAGAACTTAGGCGCTTCTGAACATCGGCACTTCGGACATTCGTAAGCACCTGAATGCCTGAATGGCATGAAATTCGTACAAACGTACATTTGGAACAAAACAAATTGCACATGTCTACGTCACATGAATGCAAGCCAACACCCTGACAGCTTGATTTATATACAATCCCACCTCAATGACTCTGTGTGAATTAATTGGCCAAGTATCAGTGACAAAATCACCATTATTGGCTGTCCTCCAACATCAGTCACAAAAATGTGCTCATTTCATTGGACAGGGAATAGTGAAACCGGATTGGCAAGCAAACGTTACATTGCACAAAAGGAATTAGCTTATTAGCCAAGATTCCTGTAATCATTCACATAATTGTACCTCCCTCTCTCTTGTTTTGCCACTTTTCAGAAATCCGAATCACTTTGGCACTTCAGAGCTTCGGGGCCTCTGCACTTCTGAACTACCGAACTTTGTCACTTTGGAACTTCAGCGATTCAGGACTTCGGCACTTCTGGCATTCGTAAGCATCTGAATGGCATGAAATTCATATGAATGTACATTCGGAACGAAACAAATCGCACATGTCTACACTATATTAACCAAAACAACTTTAGATCATTAAAGTTTTGGAGTATAGATCATGCCCCTGCAGTCTCACTGCTTAAATCTCTACCATTTAGAAGTTAAATCCCTTTGTTTATGCAGCTCTAGTCACACCTCCCTGCATGTGACTTAACACCTTAAGGACACATGACATGTGTGACATGTCATGATTTCCTTTTATTCCAGAAGTTTGGTCCTTAAGGGGTTAAGCAGCATTCCTAAACACTTCCTGTAAAGAGTCACCTAATATTTAGACTTTTTTATTGCAAATTCTAACATGCTATTTTTTTTTTATCTCTTGCTCTGTTAATAGCCAGGGCCTCCTGTATACAATTAAAGTTAAATTTACAAATCAGGAGATAAGAACTTTTAAAGTAGCATCTGATTACAAATGAAACCATTTTTTTTGTATGGAGGCTGTGTCAGTCCCAGCCAGGGGAGGTGTGGCTAGGGCTACATAAACAGAAACAAAAGTGATTTAACTCTGCCTAAATTATCTACCTAAATGGCAGAGAACTGAGCAGTGAGAATACAGAGGCATGGTCTATATACCAAAATTGTATTATTAAACTAAAGTTGTTGTGATGAGTATAGTGTTCCTTTATACTGCTTCAACTCCAGTGTTTGTATAGGTCCTGTTAGGCATCAGTCTTCATCAATGAACTACATATAACAAGTATACAGATGTGGACAGGAAGGAAAAGGGCTTAAGAAAATAGATTCTGTTGACTCCACCGTTAATGCTATGGGCCACTGAGAGCTCTAGAAGAGACATCAAAGGGCATACTCCCATTTATGGTGTCCAGTCTCTGACACCCCAGTGGAGAGGTTATGATAAATCAAATCCCTAAAGTGAGCATACTGTGCATTTCTGAGCTTTATTCTCAGATAATGTCTTCACAGGAGAGACGGCAGAATTGCAATCATTAAAGACAGACAGAATACAGATTTTCCTCATTTAGTTATCACTTAAATGTCTATATAATTCAACATAATGCTTTATTTTTAATTATTGCAGCTATTAACTAGTGGAAATATTTGGTTGGGCACTGCCGTATGTTCCCAGATGTATTAAGATCAGCTACTGGGAAATGTATTAAAAGCTAAACAATGCAGGTTACACTTGCTAAAGTCCTTTCTTTTTATCTTTCATCTTTCATGGACCAGGTTTATTGCTAACAGATATTGTGGTATAATGTCCTTTTTCTGAGCTAAGTCCCCATGTCACAGTTCATTTGAAGATATACAAATCAAAGAAGATCAATTGCATTTGCAGACGTAAAAAGCAATAAAGGATATGGATTCACTTTATTCTATGTATCTGATTTAAATTATTTCTATTTGAATCAAAACCTAGATCAACTGAGCTATTTGATACTATCTTTTGTGAAACAGGAGATGTTCAGTCTCATCTTGAAAGCGCAAAAGTGGGCATGATGAGAAATTTAAGGCTTTGTCTAAAAATAAACAGGACAGCTACATTTCAATGATAGATGACTTCCAAATAATTATATAATTACTTACTTTGTATTAGTACATTATTTCTATGAGATACAGTTATAACTGCTTTGCATGATAATATAGATACATTCATTTTTAAAGATTGATGTTAACCGTCTTTAGCTAATAATCATTTCCAGTAACTAGGCTATCCAAACTTTAATGATATTTTATCTTGATGCTGGAATCATTTGGAGAGTAATAAACTATGATTTTGGCATTTCTCTGCTTTTTTTATTATAGTAAATGTTACTTTTCACCTTCAATTCCTGATTTTAAGAAAATTGTATTTGAGTGCTTGTAATTTTTAGAATACAAGCAAGCATCATAACCTCTACAGCCTGATATAGTGATTACAATGCTAGCAGTAACCTGGTACCATGCCCCAGTAATGGGGCAAACCATTTTGCAATATTTTGCCCTCTTATCTGGTTCTAGATAAGAGCTACAGAAGCTGTGATGATCCTGCCAATCATTTATTGGCTGAGAGCTTCAGCTGAGCTCTCTCAACCAATAAATGAGTGTCTGTTCACAGTAAGTAAAATATAGTTGACACTAGTTAACCCCTTAAGGACTGAGCCAAATGTACAAGTTGTGATCAAAACAAAACGTAAACAAAACCTGGCATTTGCACTATATGTCTGACCAACTGTAATTCACCTCTTTCATATTAAATGTACCCACACTTATTGTATTTCATTTATTCAGGGGAAACCGGGGAAATGTTTTTGTTCTATGTGACATTTTAACTGTGAATGTCATAATACTGTTTCCTTTAACTGCAATAAAATACACATATTTGTATTCAGCGATTTCACACGTGTAAAACAGTACCCCCTATGTACAGGTTTTATGGTGTTTTGGGAAGTTACAGGGTCAAATATAGCATGTTACTTTTTTCACAGTGAAATTCGCCAAATTGGTTACATTGCCTTTGAGACTGTATGGTAGCCCAGGAATGAGAATTACCCCATTGATGCATACCATTTGCAATAGTAGACAACCCAAGGTATTGCAAATGGGGTATGTCCAGTCTTTTTTAGTAGCGACTTGGTCACAAACACTAGCCAAAGTTAGTGTTAATATTTGTTTGTGTGTGAAAAATGCAAAAAACTACTACAGAACGACAATTTTGACCAGTGTTTGTGACAAAGTGGCTACTAAAAAAGACTGGACATGCCCCATTTGCAATACCTTGGGTTGTGTACTATTGCAAATGGTATGCCATCATGGGGGTAATTTTCATTCCTGGGCTACCATACGGTCTCAAAGGCAACGTAACCAATTTGGCGAATTTCAATGTGAAAAAACTGAAACGCAAGCCTTATATTTGACTCTGTAAATTTTGAAAACACATTGAAACCTGTACATGAGGGGTACTGTTATACTCAGGAGACTTTGTTGAACACAAATATTTGTGTGTCAAAACAGTAAAGAGTATCACAGCAATAATATCTTCAGTGTAAGTGCGTTTGTGTGTGAAAAATGCAAAGAATGTCACTTTCACTGATGATATCGTTGTAATACATTTTACTGTTTGAAACACTAATATTTGTGTTCAGCGTAGCTTACCGAGTAAAACAGTACCCCCCATGTATAGTTTTTATGGTGTATTGGAAAGTTATAGGGTTAAATATAGTGCTAGCAAATTATTTCCCTATACTTTTGGCCTGGGTTGTCAGGCAGGTCCCGCAAATAGTAATTATTAAAACGACTTAATTTTGTAAAAATATTACATAAAAATATATGTAGAATTAATATATAGTGGAAAATTTATTCATACTTACCGTAATTTTCTTTTCCTGGCTATTATTCATGGCAGCATATACACATGGGTTAGCTCCTCCCCTTACAGCCAATAGGACAAGTTTAAACAAATTCTTATAAAAGGAGGATCCAGAGAAGAGACCCTCAGTCAGTAACAAGCACTTACAGAAAAATAGACCAAAAAGGGCGGGTTGTATATGCTGCCATGAATAATAGCCAGGAAAAGAAAATTACGGTAAGTATGAATAAATTTTCCACTTTCCTGGCTAATCATGGCAGCATATACACATGGGATTACCCAAGCTCATAGGGAGGGAAACAAGAGACATAATGAATGCAAAATTTATTTTTTTATTAATGCAGATAAATCCACATATACATATTACGAGCGTCGAGAGGAGCGGACTGAATTAAGGACTTCATGACCAAAATGAGAGTCCACTGTAGCTCTAACATCCAGTTTATAATGGCGGATGAAAGTGTTCACTGAAGACCAAGTGCCAGCCTTACAAATCTCATCAGGAGATGTATTTGCCACAGAAGCCCAAGATGCTGCAATAGCATGAGTAGAGTGAGCTCTGACTCCAGTAGGAATCGGCAGGGATAAGTATTTGTAAGAACATGAGATGGCCGAAACCACCCATTGTCTCAATGTAGAGGTACAGGCCGCTTCACCCCGCCTGTGGCCAAAAGGCAATACAAATAGTCTAGGTGATCTGCGAAAGGGGCTGGTCTTCTCCAGGTAGATAGATAATGCTCGCACCACATCCAGAGTGTGCCAAACTTCTTCTTCAGGAGAAGAGGGATTTGGATAGAAGGTTGGTAGAACAATTTCCTGGTTCAAGTGGAACTTAGATATCACTTTAGGTAAAAATTCCGGGACTGGTCTGAAGACTAAACGGTCCTGAAGTATCCTCATATAAGGTGCTTCGCATGATAATGCCTGGAGCTCACATATACGTCGTGCGGAAGTAACTGCCACAAATAAGAGTGCCTTTTGAGTGAGTACCAGCAAAGGAGCCTGGTCAAGTGGTTCAAAGGGAGACCTAGTCATGGCCTTCAAAACCAGAGGAAGGTCCCATGCGGCAGAAATACCTTCAGAGGAGGCCGGATATTAATTGCCGCTTTAAGAAAACGGATGACCAATGGTTCCAGTGCCCATCGGGTACCTGATAAAGCGGATAGAGCTGATAACTGGAGTTTCAGAGTGTTGTAGCTAAGGCCCTTTTCCAGGCCAGCCTGAAGGAAACAGAGCACTGAAGACAATGCCCAGCAAACAAAGGTGTGCCAAATCCTATAATATGTGGAGGAAGTGGATATCTTCCGAGACCTCAGGAGAGTTTGAATGACTGCATCAGGCATGCCAGCTTTCATCAGAGCTTCCCGCTCAATCTCCAAGCCCTCAACTTGAGGGTTAGCAGGTTTGGGTGTAGCAGAGGTCCCTGAGATAGTAGATCTGCCTGGAACGGGAGTACCCTCGGAGGTTCCCGACTCATCCGTCTCGCCATGGGGAACCAGGGTCGCCGGGGCCAGAATGGGAGGATAGCGATAACCTCTACCTTCTCCTTCTGAATCTTCTTCAGAGTTGGGAATATGAGGGGTATAGGAGGGAACACATAGGCCAGAGTGAACTTCCAAGGTTGGGATAGAGCATTCTGTCCCCTGGCTCTGTGATCGACCAGTCTTGAGAAGAAGGCGTCGACCTGGGTATTCTCTGCCGTTGCCATGAGGTCTATCTCTGGGGTTCCCCAAATCAACGACAGTTCCTGAAATACTTTGGGGCTTAGATGCCACTTGCTCCTGTCTATGGTCACGCGGCTCAGGTAGTCTGCCATGGTATTCTGAATTCCCGGAAGGTATACTGCAGAGATACCCTGAACATTTTTCTGGCACCAACTCATGATGGGCCGTAGTTCCTTCATCAACAGATGGCTGCGAGTACCGCCTTGATGGGAAACATAGGCCACAGCCGCCTGGTTGTCGGACTGGACTCGTATCCATCTGTTCTTCAGGATCCTCCTGAAGTGTATGAGAGCTCTGTGTATGGCCCGTAATTCCAAAACATTCCCCGGTAGAACCGACTCCTGTTTGTTCCATCGACCTGGAGTCATCCGGTCCTGACAGTGGGCACCCCAACCATGAGTGCTGGAATCTGTTGTTACTAGAACCCACTCGGGTTCGATCAAAGGAAAACCTCTTTCCAAATTCATCCTTCTTAGCCACCAGACCAGGTCCATTTTGACCACATGAGAGATCCTCAAGGGTTGATTCCAATCCATAACCCTCCGGTTGAACTGGTTCAGGAACGACCTCTGAGGAACTCTGAGATGCCACTGGGCCCACCTGACTAGACCTATAGAAGAGGTCAGATTGCCCAGAAGTCGCGAGTATGTTCTTGCTGTTCTCACACGAAGGTGCAGAATCTTGTAGACAAAGCTTAAAATCCTCTGTATCCTTTCCTGTGAAAGGGAGATAGTGTTCCGGAGTGTGTTGACGTTCGCCCCCAGAAACGTAATCTTCTGGGATGGAATGAGGCTGCTTTTTTGTAGATTCACTAACCAGCCGAACCGATAAAGTTCTGATAGCACCAATTCTCTGTGAAGCACTGCCGTCTGGACGTTTGGTGCTACCAGCAGAAGGTCATCCAGGTAATGGAACAAAGAGACTCCCTGAATCCTCAGCCTTTCTATAAGAACTACCAATACCTTTGAAAAGGTTCTGGGTCCTGTGCTCAGGCCAAATGGAAGTGCTCAGAATTGGTAGTGGTCTTCTCCTATAGCAAATCGGAGAAAACGATGATGTTCCTCGGCTATCGGGATGTGATAATAGGCGTCCCGTAAGTCGATGGATATGAGCCAATCTGCCTTCCGGATAGCTGGGGAGATGGATCTTATAGACTCCATCTTGAAGGATCTGATTAGAAGTCTACTGTTGATCCTCCGCAGGTCCAGGATAGGTCTCCACTTGTCCTTGTCTTTTTGGACTAAGAACAGAGGTGAATAGTGCCCCTGGAATCGTTCCTCTTCTGGCACTGAAATGATAACCCTTTGGGACCTGAGGCTCTGAACATAATCTCCCAGAGCCCTGCTTCTGCCCTTGTCCATGGGCAGACCTGTGGGAATGAAGAAGTTGCCTCTGGGTCTTCCGAGGAATTCCAATCTGTACCCTCTTTGAATTATAGCTTTGACCCAGGCATCTTGTATGTACTGTGCCCAAACCTTCCAGAAGAGAGAAAGTCGAGCACCGACCTCGGACGGATAGTCAGAAGTTCTTGCCTCCACAAAAGGAAGGGTTTCTACCTCGGGAAGAACGTCAAGCATATGATTGACCCCCACGCCAATTATTACTCCTGTTGAACTCTCTACCTGGTCGGTAGCTGCAAGCATCCCGAAAATATTGATCCTCGGAGGTCGCTTATCTGACCAAGAGGAGCCTGGTCTCCTGGTTCTTTTCTCTTGGGGTAGAAAGACCTTACACCCCTCAGCAGCTTTTTTAATGGATTCTTCTAGGGTCTTTCCAAATAGAAGCTCGCCCTCAAAAGGTATGGAACATAAATTGGCCTTGGAAAAGGAATCTGCACCCCAATAACGCAACCATAAAGCTCTCCTAGCTGCTACCGAGAGGGCCATGGTGCGAGAGAAGATCCTGGTGATATCCAGGGCAGCTTGAGTGACAAATTCCGTAGCTATCTGAAGGTCGTAGATAGAATCCCTGAGGTTTGTTCTCTTAATACCTCTTTCCACATCTGTATCCAGGTCTTTTATCCAACTTTTCATTGCTCTGGACACCGCCGTAAGACAAACCGCTGGATGGCATCCGGTACCTCCCGCTGAATATATCTTGGAAAGATCAGAAACCAGCTTCTTATCCATAGGTTCCCGCAAGGAGGCTGCACTATCCAGTGGTAGACTAGTTCTCCTAGCAACCCTAGAGATGGTAGCATCAACTTTTGGAGTTGTCATCCATTTCTTTGTGTCAAGTTTTCTCCTCCAAAGGGTAAAGCCTGGATAGCCTGCCCTGAAATGGAACCTTTTTATCAGGTTTTTCCCATTCTGCGGTAACCACCTCCTTAATGGTTCTGTGAAGAGGGAAGGAAGGCTTCTGCTTCCTAAGATCCGCAAAATGTTTATCAGAAACTTCAGGTTTAGGAAGATCTTCTGGCAATTCAAGGGTCTTTCTTACCTTCAGGATGAGTTTATCCATCGTCTTGTCGTCTAGATATTCCGACAAGACCTCTTCTTCGTTCTCACTAGAATAAACCTGATCGAGAACCTGAAACTCTTCAGCTGAATCCTGGTATTCTGAGACAGATGATTCTGAGGATACCAGTCTCTGTCTTGGTCTTTTCACAGACCGATTACTTGCCTCCATGGCCTCTGAGATGCCATGAGCAACCTCCTGTCGGATCCAAGTCAGGATATCTGGTGACTGAGTGGGTGTTACGGCTGCTGGAGTGGCCACCTTCTTCAAGCAGTTTAAGCACAGCTGTTTGCCTTCCAATGCCTTCCCATCACATCCTGCACAGGGATCTGACTTCTGTCTCCTCTTTCGTGGGGGAGATGATACAGTCTGTTCTCCATTACTAAAAGTAGTATAAGTAACTGTTAGTAGATGGAGCGTAAAAACATCATTAATGTTATATATATAAAATATATATGGAGTCCTACTTACCTGGATTCTGCTGAACAGGGTAAAGGATTCCTACTAGTAGAGCTCATAATGGGCTAACTATAATAAAGAATTTCAAATAATTCTCTTAGAATACACAAAACAAATTATCCTAATAAAGGGATAAATGTATTTGAGAAATACACAAACCTGTGGCAAAGAATAGAAGTGATTCCAGAGTCCTAGCTTCTCTTTTAGACAATCCAATACAAATTGCAAAATAGCTGAATACACAACAACCTCTTCGAGTTCCAGCTTCTTTTAAATAGTACGAGCCATTCACTAACCTGTTTCTGGCGTTTTCTGCAAATTACCAGTGATTTTCGGATTTTGCTCATAGTAAAGATGGCCGCCGCGACCTCTCGACCTTACCCAGACTGCATTCTGGTGCCAAAACGAACCGAGCGCATTGCGCATGTGCGGGCGTCCTATCCGAGCACCCGACCTGGGAGAACCGAGGACGGAAAGCCAGGGGCCCTAATTGCAGTCAGGAAGACTCCCAAGGGTCTCAGGCAGCCCAGGATTGCCCTGGTAAGAATGAAACTGGGTAAAAAAGGGGGAATCACCTAGGAAGAGGATCATTAAGTCATAAATTGTGCACTTTACAGTACACTGCAAAAAAAAAAAATGGTGAAAGTAGTAGAGTATTAAAATTGAGGGAGCTTTAAAAAAAAAAAAAAAGCCTGAGGGTCTCTTCTCTGGATCCTCCTTTTATAAGAATTTGTTTAAACCTGTCCTATTGGCTGTAAGGGGAGGAGCTAACCCATGTGTATATGCTGCCATGATTTTTAGTTATATATAGGGGTATATATATATATATATATATATATATATTGTTTAGTTCTTCACGTATTTTGATATCAATAAATATATATATTTATATATATTAATATCACGATACAGTTAGAACAAAATAACACATATATCTATTTTTTT
This sequence comes from Pelobates cultripes, assembly GCA_933207985.1. Classification (NCBI taxonomy): domain Eukaryota; kingdom Metazoa; phylum Chordata; class Amphibia; order Anura; family Pelobatidae; genus Pelobates; species Pelobates cultripes. Next base: position 42,203,428 of record OW240912.1, read on the forward strand.
ATTATTTTTAATTATTTTTTTATTTTTATTTTTTTACGTATTTACATTTTTATATTATATATAAATATATATATATATAATTATAATAATATATATATATTTAATCAATATCATTCTACGTGTATTTTTATATTAATATATATATATTAATATTAAAATACACGTAGACAGTGTATGTGTGAATGTGTACATATATATATATATATATATATATATATATATACTTAGATTAAATATTATTTAATTTTACAATGTTTTAATCTTTATTTATTCATTTTACAGCCAGCAGGGGGACTTACTGTCATTCCTGCTGGCAATTCTGTGGAAAGCTATGCCATCCATGACTGTGAGGTCCTCGCAAGGACCTTGTGATCACATGGCCCAGGGGGGCTAAAACGGCAGCAGACGGACTCCCTGGAATGGCAGGTGAGTTCCCCCACTGCGACTGTCGGCGTGGGATCGCCGGTGACCGGGTAAGTACATAGGATGGCTGGGGCTTTCTAAGCCACCCGCTGGCGTTTAGGACGGGGTCCCCAAGGACGGCATAAAACGCCCACTGTCCTTAAGGAGTTAAACCAGAACTCTTGTTCCAGGCTGGCTGAGGACTCTGATTTTTCTGTATGTTCAGTTTTTCAAACTTAAATGCTATACATACAGATTTCAACCATTATGAACACTTCAAAATACTGACGTGTTCATGATGTTTGGAGTAACCATTTAATAAGTTTGTCTTAAAAATGCAACACATAATTTATTAGTTCAAATACAAAATATCTTTTTATTTTTTTTTAAATGTAAGTATTTTTTGAGGAGTTAATAATGCCATATTAGGCATTAGTCACTAGGAAACTCCATGTCAAATTCCATAAAAACCTTTTAAAATAGATACAAATTTACTATAAATCCAGCACCAGACCATGTTCTCTTTAATCACTTGCATGCCTCTTCAGTCATTACTATCGGTGGTCCATGGCCCAATCAAATATGAGGAGGGAGTGCTGCATGGAGGCAATTAACATACAAGGATGACTACATGGAGGGAATTTGACACAGAAGGAGAGCTCATTGAACAAATGCAAGTGAAGGTGAACAAAGGGAGTGAGGCATGGTTGGAGGCCTAAATAAACAATGGAATGTGAAGTGGTATTGAGTGGTATTGAGGGAGGGCATGGAGGGAGGGCTTAGTTTAACGTAAGAAGGTCATTTATGGCTTTCGCAGCAGGCAGAGCAAGCTGATGACAGATGTAATTTTTACACAAAATTGACATTCGGAAGTCTAGAACAGATTTCTAGTCTGCCTAAGTCATGTGTGCCAGAGGTTCAACAAGCTCCCAGGACAAAACAGCAGGTTACTTTGTATGTGCTGCATTTTAAAAAGAAACCGTGCATGTACAGCTGTATTGTCATGGTACCTTACAGTACAGCGTTCTGTATAACCCTCGTAAATTTAGAATGGTGCTATGATGTATGTAGCTATTTACATTTTTATGAAAGTATGCAGCTCGGCAATGCTTATTTCTAACATTGTGCACCGTTTATATATTTTCAACGGAGAGCTAAGGAGGGCACATGGGGTTCAAAGAGCTCAGGTGCCCTTAATCACAACTAAATTGGGATTGTAACACCCGTAGCTTTAATGTGAAAATACAATGCGCTTGGAGTAATCCACTGTTAGGGTGAAAGCACTGTGTTCATTTTATAGATGGACACATGGACAGTAAGAAGCAGTACCATTGCTCTCGCTCACTAGCAGATGCTGAGCAGTCTTTATACAAGTTACTTTTCATTTCTTGTTGTTCCTCTCTGTCCAGGCTGTCAGTCTTCTTCCAGGAGCCTAGAACTCACAAACAAAGAGGGTTTTTTAGGGTCCAAGCCCTTTGGCGGATCTGGACCACAACACTGTCTCTGAACAAGTTTGGATTAGGCAACATAGTCTCTTTACTGTTTCTTATATAACTCACTGTAACATATTCCTCCTCACCTTGTGGTATTTGTGCTCAGCGGCCGTGCGACTGCATAACTGACTCTTGCAACATGTTGATGGATGCCGGCCGCTGTGGATCCACACCCAATTATAGCTCCACATCAGCTCACGTTGATGACGACTTCGGCATGTGTGTCATCACGCGGGAGACGCGCGCACATTCTGGGGTCAACGGCCGATTTTCGTATTTAAACGTGATTCTACTTTTCCTCATTAGTGGTTGTCTGAGAGTGTGTTCCTGAGCGTTTATTTCTAGTTATTGATTTTGGCTTCGTTTGACTTCCGTGTATTCTAGGATCCCTGACTTCTGGCTTTCCCTTATCGTTGTCTCATTCTGTATCACCCGACCTCGGCAAGTATCCTCACTATTCTTTGGTGCGTTAAGTCTGGCCATTCTGAGGCCCGGTAATACATTACCTTTTAGTCCTAGATGTGACACAATTCTACGTGATGGATCATTTAGGATTCCTGACACTCACAAACCAATCAGGAGCAGAGCATGGAGAGATATCTATAAAGCTTATGTGACAAGGTGAATGGGGTGGTCTGTGAGGGAGATTATATTTCATCTGCATTGTTCAGAGAGGCATATGATCTTTAACCCCAGGGGGAATGTATGTATGTATGTATGTAACTTAAATGCATATTTAGTTATGGGCCCCTGGGGTGGAGCATTTGGAGAGAAGGGTGGGCCAGTGCTCCACTCCACTATTTATTGTTTTCTCTTGGGAGACTAGGCCCAGACCAGGATTTGAACTGTCTCCAACCCACTGCAGCAGTGGGAATAAACCCCTCCCTGCTAGGCAGGTAGATGAGAATGTTTATTTCTCTCCTGAAGGGCTGGAAGCATCAGGCTGTCTAAAACACTGGAATGCTGAGAGCTGACAAAGAGACTAGGTTGGTGAAACCACTTCTTGTTTTGTTATAGATTAAACCCTTGAGAGAGAGGGTACTTGATGTTAGTTAGTGCTCAGACCGAGCTAGGTTTTTGTTTATAGGGTTTTGTTACATTTTTGTTTTCATGTGCTGCTGTCTTTGTGGAGAAGCTCAACAATAAAGTGCCTGGACTTAAGTTACCTTTAAAGACTCTGCATGTTTCTACCCAAAACGACCGTGCTAACTGCAGACAAGGATCACACTTATCTCAGTCTGATTTGCTCCAGATTGGCAGAGTGTTCAACTCTAGGGAAAGATTAACAATATTTTTTAATTTTCTAAACTACATTGTGTGTAGATGCGTGTGTGCAATATACATTGACTTTCAATATTTGGTAGGTGAGTGGCTAATTGAGTCACACTCACCTTAGCACCAAAAAAAAAATACCTCCTAATCCTTGGCTCACACCTGCACATTTCTTCTGTAATTATAGAAAACTGCATTCCCAAACAAAGGTGCAGTATACCATTATATATTAGTGAGGAGGATATTTTTTGTAATAATGAATAATATTCTGGAGTCTGGTATCCAGGAGAGCGGCAGGCATGAAGTAGTGATCCATGAAAGTAGTCAAGAGCAAGGGTCAGATTCAGGGGGAAGGAGACAAGTAGCAAGGACAATGCAAGAGAGGAGTAATAGACACAAACTGAGGCTGCAATGCAACAAGGTTACACATGGCAAGGCAGGCCAGATCAACTCAATAATCAAGCAATGAGCCAAGCCGGGGCAATGGTTGAATAGGCAATAAGTAATTACAAGAACCTGAATTGATTAGACATTTAATGACGTCACTGAGCAAGAAATATAGGTCTGTGTTAACCCTTCCCTGGACATTCTAACAGTGACCAAAAAGACAAAAACATACAGCATACTATGCTCAGACACAACATTGAAACCACTGACAGGTGAAGTGTATAGCATTGATTATATTGTTACAATGGTGTCTGTCAAGGAGTAAGATAGATTAGGCAGCAAGTGAACAATCAGTTCTTGGATTTCATGTGTTGGAAGTAAGTATAGTGTGAAAGCAAAAAAGATCTAAGTGACTTTGACAAGGATCAAATAGTGATTGCTAGACAACTGGACTCCCGGTATGCAGAGGTTAGCAACTGCCAAAGTCAAGGAAAAGACAACAGTGAACCAGTGTCAGGGTCATGGGTGCTCAAGGCTCATTGATGCTCATGGGGAGTGAAGGCTAACCTGTCTTGTCCAATCACACAAAAGAGCTACTGTAGCTCAAATTGCTGAATAACTTAATGCTGGCCATGATAGAAAGGTGTCAGAAAATACAGTGCATCACCATTTGCTGCACATGATGCTGTGTAACAACAGATCAGTCAGAGTGCCCATGATGACACCTGTCCACCAAAAGTGCTTTCAATGGAGAAGTCAGCTTCAGAACTGGACCATGGAGCATTAGGTGGCTGGTCTAATGAAGCATGTTTTCTTTTAGCTCAGTTAGATGTCCGGGTGCATGTAAGTAATTTACCTGAGGAAGAGATGGCAGCAGAATACATAATGGAAGAAGGCAGAATGGGAGAATCCATTATATGATCTGGACAATGTTCATGTCAATAGTGTTCTTTGATGGCAGTGACCTCCTTCAGCAGGACATGGCACCCTGCGACACCGCAAAAGTTGTTCAGGGATGATTTGGCAAACATCACAAAAGAGTTTAAGGTGTTGCCTTGACCTCCAAATTCCCTAGATCACAATATAAGTGAACATCTGTGGCATGTGCTGTAACAACAAATCTGATTCATGGAGAACCCACCTCACAACTTGCAGGACTGCTCACAGCTCTGCTGCCAATGTTTTGGTGCCTGACCAGAGAGGACACATTCAGAGGTCCTGTGGAATTGATGCCTCTATTCATGAGAGCTGTTTTGTCAGCGCTAGGAAGACCGCATGATATTAGGTTTTAGTACTGTGGCTGATCAGTATATAACCAGTTAAACATGAGTATACTATATCTCCCAAACAATTGTTATCATCAAGACATTATATGGTAATTAGTCATAAAATGTACATTAGTCACTATAATGAGTGCCAGAAAGCCAAATCATTTACACTTTATTTCCATAAGGTTTCTGCATATTGTATAAAAGAAAGGGACAGAAAACAGTAGAAAATAAACACTTAAAAAATAATATGAAATAAGTTAATAAAAAGTAATCAAAATTATCCAACCCCCATTGAAAATCAGGTTTATTGTCAACTTTTGCATACTTTCAACTGTTTAAAATACACAAATTAAACTGAAATAGCTCAACACAACAAATGTTTCAAGTGGTTTCCCCAAATTCAACTTAAAATGACTTCTCTGGTCTCAAAATTATTCAACCCCTTCATGGTGAGCATCTTTAGTACTTAGTAGACCACCCTTTTGCTGTAATGTCCTGCTGCAAATGAGATGCATAGCCAGACAGCAGCTTCTGACAGTGTTCCTGAGAAATCGTAGCCCATTGCTCATGAGCAATGGCCTCTAGTTCAGTAATATTCTTGGATTTGCATGCTGCAACCGCCTTCTCCAAATTCCACCAGAGATTTTCTATGCGGTTCAAGTTAGGTGACTGTGATGGCCACTTTAGGATTTTCCAGGATTTCTTCTGCAACTGAGCCATGGTGGACTCTGAGATATGCTTGGGATCATTGTCTCATTGTCAAGGTCCAATGATGCCCAAGCTTCAGGTTCCTTACAGAGGACATGACATTTTTTCCCTAGGATTTCCTGATACGTGTATGAATCTATCTTGCCTTCCACACACTGCAGATTTCTGGTGCCAGTGGAGGCAAAACAGCCCGAGAGCATAATGAGCCACCACCATGCTTAACTGTAGGTACAGTTATGCTTGATTCTTATACATACTGCTGATCCATTGGCCCGTAAAGTTCCAGTTTTGTTTCATCATTTCACAGAACAGAATTCCAAAACTTTGGTTGCTTATTTATATGATTTTGAGCATATTGATGCTAACTTTTCTGGTGATTTGGGTCAGTAGCTGTGTACATCTTGGAGTTCTGGCATGAAAACCTTCTGCGTTTAATATGGGTCTTACTGTGCTCACTGAAACCACAGTGCCTGTTGCCACCAAGTCTTGCTGAATAATTTTGAGACTGGTGAAGTTATTTTAAGATGCATTTTTAGATGAATTGTATATGTAAAAAAAAAAAAAATAAACTGCTGCCTAATATACAAAAACTATATAAAAAGCTATGTACCAACATACAGAGATACAGCAAACCTACAAGGAACATAAACTACATAGTATAGTACTGTAATACTTCAAGCTCCAAAATGTGTGACAAATTTCACTTATCAACCAAATTATAACACAGGTATTGAACATAAACTCTAGGGAATCTGGATCTAGTTATATATTAATGGACCACATTCATGATTACCTATGTAACTATAAACTGAATGGGAAAAAATAATAGTGCAGCGCACTCTCGAGCATATGAACACATCAATTTATTGAACTTAATAGTGATCGTTTTGCACTGTTTTTTCCCATTCAGTATATCAATATGTGCCAAAAAGTGCCAAAATGTGATGGCTGTCTACCAAGAAATGTCAAGAAACAGATTGTCTACCACTCCACACCTATTTTTCTACTTGGTCTTCAAGTGCAATTTATTGCCAATTTTGGAACCCGAATTATACTATTTATTCTCTGTTCCTTGTAGGGTTTTTATTGCTATATGTGGATGTGGCTAAATTAGCTACTCCTTTTCAACAACCCACAAGCACAACTACTCAGTGTATATTACACACACAAAGTAGTTAAGAGATTACCAACACACTGTTGGTCTCCCTCCAGAACCTAGCACACAGCTAATATAGAGAAAATCTGATTAAAGAAATGCTCCAGACCCCTAAAAGTTTTCAGCTTGTTGAAGGGCTTTACGTATTACCAGTGTGTCCTCTTTAATATTACAATAGAATTTCAATAGAAATTGGCACTCTCATAAATTAACCTTGACCCCCCACCCTTCTACCCCCCTCCCCCCCCCCGACACACACACACTTGGCTGTTAATCAGACAACTGGTTCTGTTTTATTTCCTGGTTTGGTTAACTCAGTGGATCTAAACTTCAGAGGCAGGAAATTGCCAAGATCACCAGTTTTGCATTTTTGCAAGACTTCTCATAGAGCTGCATTGGAAAGTCTTTGATTAGACAGCCTTAGTAGGTCTGAGTTTGGTTAGACGGGGGTGAATTGCATGGCATTGGACACGAAATATGTAGCTTTTTCAAGTTGATTTAACATATACCCCAATGGGAAAAAAAACATTATTAAATGAACATGGTTTCTTGGTATACATACAAAGAAGTAATTTTTATTTGTTTTTGTATTTGAGCAATGGAGTTAAACCAGTACTTTGTTCAATGGTTTATATTCTATTTTTTTTATTTAGTTCTGCATATCTCATTTTAACTCTTGTTGTTAAACATGGCGCTGTATACTTACTTATTTATATCTCTGACCTAAGGACTTCTGAGAAGCATATTCAATGTTGCTTGTCTTAACGTAGTGTAACAAATCTCTTTGACTCATTGTAATGCTGTGCAAATTTTCCAATACAAATTAATAGAATAAATTGAATAAATACATTCAGACTGCCCAATTCTGTCTTTAAGCAGCCCCCAGCTCAAAGCCTGCAGTCCCTAATCCTTATGGCCCTGGCTCAAAGCTAAGCCATCGGGGTGCTTTATACCTGGTGTACCCTCCTTTGCTCACCTCTGTTTGACCACAGTTCAGACTATTTCACTCCAAAAAGCAGCTGTGCAGTGCATTCTCCTAGTATAGCTGTCTTACACAAAACCAGAATAAGCCACTGGTGTGCATAAAGGTAAAAATGGCTATGCCCTGGTTACCTGATCCTTTTTTGATTTGGGATCCTTTGGCCAACTTTTCTCAGGAGATCAGCACCAACTTTAAATTAGAAAAGCATAGTACTAGCACCTGGTGGATGATATTTACATGACATATCTGCTACCGAGTGTGTGCCTTGGGGATGCTAAACACATTAAAAAAAAAAAAAATTGATACTGCCTGCTGACTTCCATTTACATGTGATGCGTCTGTGTATGGATTATTAGTTAAATCAAAATAAAAGCTGATTAATGTTTTTTTACAAAGCTCCATAGATGATTTTATTCGTGGAGTGTGTTCTCATGAACCCAAAATATCTATTACTCAGCTGAAATGCTGAGTGCTGGAAAAACTTAGTCTGTTCAAAACTACAAACTGATTAGAATGAACCCAAATTGTGTTATTAAATCAATTTAGTTTGTTCAGATGTTGTGAAATAATTTTGTTCATTAATAAAATCTAAAAAACAAACACATGTATTTTAACCCCTAGCACATTGACTATTTCTTTCTCTCATCTCCTGGGCTGTCGAACATGAGATTAATTCTAATTGGGGTTGCTGACCAAATGCCCCCCCTAACTTGCATCAGAATTGATTGGACTACATGTTCTCTCAACTTTGCGCTATGCCTTGGCTACAGGATGTTGGGGGAGGGCTATTGGGCTATCCTCCCCAATTTTAATCATGCTCCAAATCCCCAACCTAGGAGATGGGAGTAGTAAATTGTAGGGAGCTGAGGCAATGGGAGTGGAAAATGACAGACAATGGTGTTACATTCCACCACTTTCTTTTATATGTATAATTACAGAAAGATGGCCTGAGCTACCTTCTTGTAATTAAAATAATAAAAATCAAACAAAAACATTTAATTTTGTCCATATATTATTTTATTTAGTTTTTTAATTATTCAATCATTTTTTTAATTATCAATCATCTTTCAGACAAAGGGAAACATTATTCAAAATGAAAGGGAGGCTATAGTACCAAACCCAACTACAGCTTAATGTAGTGGATCTGGTGTCTATAGCAAGTCATTGAGGGCTGTGCACCGTAAACACTGCCTTTCCAGGGAAAATTAGTGTTTCCTGGTTCAAAGAAAAGGCTGTGTTTACAGTGCTGTCTAAGAGCACCTCTAGTGGCAGTCACTCACAGGGCCACTAGTGGTACTTCATATTGGGAAAAAAGTTTATTATCTAAGGAGAATACATGTTTGCACTCCTGACACAATAGTGTTATTTTAAGATTAATGTGCATTTGTCTGAAAATTAATTTATGAATTCTTACATCTAGCAAACACATCTGTTCATGGCTAGATTTGTAACATTTGTTTTATTTCCTCTACCAATCCTCTTTTTTATTTGTTATTTTTAATTCAGCCATAAATAATTTATTCAAATGACTGTTATCAAAAGTGACTAGGAATGATATAGTTTAGTTGATAGACCCTATGTATGTCTTATAGAGTTTAAGTATTGCTTATTGAACAATGTAAGATGAGATCACAAATCTGTGCAATTGCCTGTTATAGTCAGCTTTGCAAATGTCTTTAATATGCACAATGATTTCTCAAAGATAGAACAATGCTGCAAACATCAGTCGTCACTATTGCTGATGTTTGTGAAAAGAAAATTTGTCCTTTTACCAGAAGGTAAAGCTTCCATCATCTTTGTAGTAATTGAAATCATTCTGACATCTAAATACATCAGGTGAGACAGTGTTCTGCATCTCCCTATTCATTTGATACTAAGTATATGTGCAATGTCTACAGAGAAATACTGAACTACTTGAATTTGTGAAAGAACAAAATGTCTTAATTAAGTTCCACATACCTTAGACAAGTGCAGAACTATAAAATCTGCTGAATGTCACATTGAAGTCATTTTAGAGGTTTATGCTTAGCACAGTGACAATGTCCAGCGTATGGCAATACCAATCCCTATACCAGATACTCTTCTCGGATCCACTATCTATGTACAAGTATATATTTACTTGCACCAAATGTTCTTCTGTAAAACAATTCAGTATATCAGTATATATAGGGTCTGTCCAAAAAGTCACACAGAAGTTAAATTAGAGGTTTAGGCTTAGCACAGTCACAATGTCTAGTGGCAAACTCTGTGTATGACAATACCAACCCCTATGTCAGATTCTCTCCTGGGATCCACTATCTCTAAATCATGCCGAAAGGTGGCCTATTGGTTTCTAATATGACACTGAATGCAGTACTGCCATTCAGTGTCTCCTCCCTCTGCATGCAGACACTGAACTTTCCTCATAGAGATGCATTGATTCAAACACTGATAAGGAAGTTATTATGACATATGAAAGTGTGGCATATGTATAGGTAGGATTGTTTTAAAATAAATATATATATATATATATATATATATATATATATATTGTTAGAGTTTCTTGGTTTTCCAGGGCACATATTACTTCTACACAATTCAAAAATTGACAAACTAAAATCAGAGAATTAACCACTTAGTGACCAGACCATTTTTCAATTTTCTGACCGTTAGGGACCTGGACTGTTTTTACATTTCTGCGGTGTTTGTGTTTAGCTGTAATTTTCTTCTTACTCCTTTACTGTACCCACACATATTATATAAAGTTTTTCTCACCATTATATGGTCTTTCTAAAGGTACAATTATTTTCATCATATCATATATTTACAATACAAAATTTGTAAATGCATCTACAACCGTCAAAAAACACACGTGCTAAATAGTTTTTACATTTTGTTCGGAGTTTAGAAATACCAAATGTTAAAACGTTTTTAGGGTTTTTTTTTGCACATTATAGGGCTATAAGTACAAGTAGGACATTGCTGTTTCAAAATAAATATTTGTAAAATTTATCAATAGTGACATTTTAACACTGTTATCTGTCATAAATCTCTTAATCACACCTCACATGTGTCACAAATGCAACCTACTTTAAGAGTGAGTGTGATGTAGTTGGGGTGGTGAAAGGGTTAAAGTTCACTTTTTGTTTGCACTAGACCGGAAATATTGATAAAATCGCACTTAACACCACCCACACCAAACAATAATAATATAAATATTGCTATCTTAACACTGCCACCACCAAGAAAATTTATAAATGGGGTGCCCCATGTAACTTAATAAGAAAAAAACACCAAATATAACTTAGCACAATATCTATGCAATTGCAAAACACTCATTAATTAGTCTCTTCAGGCAAGGTGATTCTTTACCAGACAAAGGCAGAACTTAATAAAGAAATATTTATTATGCGCAAAACAATAATCACAGTGCATACAAAAATATAGATGACAATCAAATTAGTTACACCAACAACAGAAAAAAAAACCAAAAGGGATAAAATAGCAGTCCTAATCACTTACTCAGGTTTTCACAGTAAAACAAATGCCCAGGGGGTCTCTGGTAAGAAAGATGGTGACTTACTTAGATTCTGGCCCGCGAGCAAGTCCAATACACATTTCAGTATCATTGGATATACACCCTGTGGATTACCAAGCCTGGCCTATAGAGACAATAGGTGGCCATCCCCTTGTGTTCCAGACCCACATCAATCCAAATATAATCCTTTTCTTCTATCTCCTCTTTTGTTCTTGCCACATAAATAATATTTGCATCTATGCATTTGTAACCATTTCTCCATTCCATAGGTATGACACACTTCTTACTTGTGACCCAATATAGCGGACATCCCAATCCCTTCCCATATGGTTTAGCTATGCCAAACATGTTTGGGCTTGTTTAGAAGATGGTGCTTGTCCCATTTTAAATATAATAAAAATGAGGCTTAATTATTATTCTGTGGGTACATATTAATGTTTCTTTTGTATATGATACTTGAACACAAGGCTAATGATTATTAACATATCAAATAAATTAATACATCAATTAGGAGGCAGAGGCCATATGGCTGAAGTCAGCTAGTTTACATCGGAACTAGACATTTGGGCACCTCAAGTGTAAAATCTCACACCCTGCAGAGCTTTTGATTAATCAAAGGATCCAACCATGTTGCAAACTATCTGCCCCCCTTAACATTCCTATACCATTTACATTATCCCTTCTGTCTTCTGACCTTGCAACCAAGTGGCCGATTCATATGTGCACTACATAAATTACATTTAAATGGCAATGATCTATAGTTCAGCAATGAATTTTATCACATGACAGGAGGCTTCCTATTTTGCATTTCTCTCTTTACTAAACTCCACAGCAGTAAAGAAAGTGAAACATTTAACCAATGAAAAAATGCAATAGGGAGTAGGAAGTACCCAACAATTAGGCTCCTCCCCCTCTTTCTTTACTGCTCCATCGCAGACAGGTCAGAGTTTTTTTTGGCTCCAAATGTATATGTATATATATATATTGAATTTATTGATTTTTTATTGGATGTTACTATAATTTGAAGTTTATTTTATAGCTTGCAGCTTTCTCTACATGCTTTACCTCATACACTTATAATTTACACTTTATTATATTTTCCTCAGGGATTATTATTTACTTCTGACACACTTTGTAGTTTCTTTGTGTAGTAGTTGGGGCCCCCACCGCCCCCCCCTCCCCCCCCTTGGTAACCGCGCTGCTCGTTTTTTCCCCTGGTTGTACCTCTTTATGAGGTGATCTCTTGCTGCCCGATTTCCCGCCTAACTTTCCTTTTTCCCCCGCCCGCGGAGAGACCCGGCCGCATAGCCTATGTCCCGCCCGCGGTAGAAATCAGCCGCACGACGGATTTCTCCGTCGGACACCTTGCCTCTTTCCCGGCCCCCTTTCACCCGCCTCGCCGGCTCTGTTGCCGCGCATCTACAGAGCGCGGCTCCCATTCCCGCCGGCATTCTCGCGGCGGCCATTTGCAATCTCGCGTCTCGCGAGATTGCGGCCGCCATTTTGAGTACCCGCTCAGTTCCGCGAGCCAGCGACCGGAGACAGCTCGGTTTATTCCTGGAGGTCAGTCCGTCCTCATAAAAATACAAACTGCTGTATCCAGACACTTAAGGGATCATAACCCTGTGTCTGTTAAGGGTGCTGCCCTATTTTTTTGTGCTGCTTGTAGAGGTCGCCTTGTGGCCTCCTCTGTGATCCTGGGTGAGGCCCAGAAATACTAAAGCCCAATAGTGTGGTGTCACCAATATTATTAATTTTATTAATATTATTATTATTATTATTATTATTATTATTATTATTATTTTCTATTATCATATTTTATCACCTTATTATTTTGTATTACTGCTTTAGTGCAGTTACCCTTTGCCTGCCTAGGCAGCTTAGATCCTGCTGGGATCTTTATTACACCCTATAACCAGACTCTGCTGGAGTCCATTGTACCATCACCACCACACACCCTGCTGGGGTTTGTTTTGCTCTATACTTGGAGTACAGATATATATTACACACTACGGTACCCTGTCAGGGCCAGCATAGTGTTATTCATATAAAATATACAGCTGAACTGACCTCTAATTCTCTATTTTATAATATTTCCCTGTGCCAGAAATTTATTAACCTCAATATGGAAGCTGCTCAAAATTCAGCAGACCTCCAAACAATGATTAATGAGGCAGTAGCAGCCTCCATGGAGAAAGCCCTCTCCATAATGATGGCCTCTAATGCCGATAAGAGGAAACCATCAAAAACCCACCGGTCCCGACACGATTCGGATTCCGAAGATTCGGAACCGCATACGAGCCACGAACCCCCCACCGGCAAACGCCATTGGAAAGGGGAAAAGAGCCAACAGAACCCGACCAAGGGTAAAACCCCCGCAAAAAGGCTTAAGCCCTCACAGGACACTACCCCGCCCCCGCCACCTGATTACTCCTCGGATGAGGAGGATGCACACAAAAAGTCCTTGGCGATTCTAGATGAATGGCAGGCGGAGGGGTCAGACTCCTACGAGGACCCATGGGGCTCCGAGTCCGAGTCCCAACCTGGACTCGTCACGCATACGCTACTGGGAGACTCCCAACTACAGGACACCATAGATAATCCGCAGTAAGACCAGGACGCCATCTTTGACCCATCAGGTCAGAAGTTATTTGATCCGAGGAACCTAAGACACCCTCGTTCAGGGGACTGGACACCCCCAGATCATCTTGCAAAATTCATGCATCTTTGGCTGAGAAAGTCCATGGACAAGACAGTCCGCAACCGACTACGGTCCGAATGTCCAAGACCTTCTCTACCCGATCACGTGGCAGAGACACCAGAATTTGACCAGGTGATGACCACCTTCATGTCCCGAGGTGGCCGGGACCCACGCAAAGGCATGGAGAAGGGTTTCAGAGCAGTCCAAGACAAACTGCTAGACTCAATAGGACGACTTTCCAGGATCATGTACCTGGCAGACGATGCCCTCACAAAGGCAGACCAATTTGACGCGACCATGGTTCGCGAATGGGCTCATGATGTTCGGGAGTGGGCACAAAGATGTTTTTGCTTTGTGGGTAACACGAATACAGCCCTCTCCTCCGAGCGGCGCAAGGCAGCACTACTCCGTATCGACGGAAAGTTGGTGGAATTGGGCACCAAGGAATTAGGCCCTCTGGCACAGGGCAAACTATTTGGCGATCCTTTCCTCAAGGACTTGAACAAGCATGTAAATATCTTTACTTCCCTGAACAAAGCTCAGTCCTCCATGAGGAGAGTTTTTAGACATAACCCCACCAGGGGTGTTTTTGGACGGGCTGGCCGCCAAAGGGGCCGTGCTGCCAGCCGATTCTGGCCTTCAGGCCCCCGTACCTCAAGACCTCACTCTTTCTACCCAGAAGTGGGATACAGACAACACTCCTCATATACCCGAGGAGCGGATAGAGGCCGTGGACCACGTACCCGAGGCAGAGCACGTTTCTCCACAGGTAAGCAATCACCTAACGCATTACCTTACTCTCCGCCCAGCAGGTCGCATATCTTTGTTCTTTCAGGAATGGCAGACCATCTCCACAGACGCATGGATCTTACAAACTGTTCAAGGGTACATCATCGACTTCACGTCACACCCACAGCAAACAGTCATACCGCACCCGATCAAATGCTCGACAGAAGATGCCGAACTCCTACACAACGAGTTGATGGAACTTCGATCGAAAGGCGCAATAGAACCAGCCTCCGGACCTCACGGTTTTTTCAGCAACATATTCCTGGTAAAGAAAAAATCAGGGGATTTTCGACCCGTCATAAATTTAAAAAGACTCAACGAATACGTCACGTACAGACACTTCAAGATGGAAGGCATACACCTCCTGAGAGACCTACTACAGGACAAAGATTGGTTCACGAGATTGGACCTAAAGGATGCATACTTCTCAGTACCCGTCCACCTGTCCTGCCGAAAATTCCTACGATTCCACTGGCAGAATCACCCCTGGCAATTCACATGCCTTCCCTTTGGCCTCAGCTCGGCTCCATGGTGCTTCACCAAACTGCTGAAGCCAGTAGTTGCTCATCTTCGCGCACAAGGAATTCGTTGCATTATATACCTGGACGACCTCCTTCTGTTCTGTTCCGACAAGTCCAGACTGACGCAACACACAAACTATACCACGGACCTGCTATCATCCCTGGGCTTCATGGTGAACTTTCAAAAGTCAACCATGTCACCATCCCAAACGGTGCAATTTCTAGGTTTCGAGATAGACTCCACCACGAGCACCCTACGGCTACCTGCATCAAAGATCTCGAATATTCGCAAAGAATTGCGCAAGACCATTCGCGCCCACACCATTCCACTCCGCTCCCTTGCTCGAATAGTGGGACTCCTCTCAGCTTCCATACAGGCGATCTTTCCGGGCCCACTTCACTACAGGGCAATGCAACGCCTCAAAGCATCCTTCCTCAGACACAACCCATCCTACGACCAACCAATCCCGGTCACGGAGGAGGTCAGGGACGAACTCAGATGGTGGCTGGACAGCATGGAAGCATGGAACGGTCGGGCCATCTTCGGGAGCACGCCCGACTTAGTTCTGGAATCGGACGCCAGCCTCTGGGGATGGGGCGCCACAGGCGCAGGCACGTCAACAGGCGGGACCTGGACCTCCCAGGACCTCAACTTACACATAAACTGCCTAGAACTCCTGGCAGGTTCATTTGCCATCCGCAGCTTGGCAAAAGAAAAGATGGACTGCTGCATCCTCCTAAGGATGGACAACATCTCAGCAGTCCGCTACATCAACCGCCTGGGAGGTGCCCGATCCCGGATCCTCTCGGAAATAACGAAGGAGATCTTCGATTTCTGCCTACCCCGCAATATCTCCCTCAAAGCAGAATACCTTCCCGGGGAAACGAACCTCACAGCGGACTGGTTTTCACGCCACTGGAGGGATGCCAGCGACTGGAAACTGGATCCACACATCTTCCAGGGTCTAGCGGCACACCGGGGTCCATTTCACCTAGATCTGTTTGCGTCTCGCAACAACAGACAAACGCAAGCATATTTCAGTTGGCTCCCAGACCCGGAAAGCAAAGCAACGGATGCCTTCCTACAACCATGGCCGATCACGGGAGCATATGCCTTTCCCCCCTTCGCCATGATAGCACGGACCATTCACTACCTGAGACAGCAGGGGGTATCCCTGCTACTCGTCACACCTCTATGGACAGGACAACCTTGGTTTCCGGACCTCCTAGCCCTATCTTACAAGGACCCTCTCCTACTACCCTCTCACGAACATACTCTCACAGATCCGAAAGGGAGCCCTCATCCGCTCGTCCTGGCCAACCGACTCACCCTAGTGGCTTGGACTCTTTCCGGGGTGCCTGGCAAGTCGGCGAACTATCGCAGGCTGCTAAGGACCTCCTATGGGACTCATGGGCTCCAGGAACCAGAAGATCCTACCTACATGCGTGGAATTGCTGGTCCAATTGGTGCTTGGAACGGAACGACGATCCATTTATGGCCTCTATTCCTACCATCATAAACTTTCTAACACACCTATTCTCCTCAGGACGATCATACAGGTCCATTAATGTAGTCCGCTCAGCCATCTCAGCGGCCCATGTTCCCACACTGGGAATCCCAGTGGGAAAAGACCCACTGATATGCAGACTTCTAAGAGGCATTCGATTACAACGACCTCCGGAACCAAAATATTCACGACTCTGGGATGTCGAGATAGTCCTCCGCTTCCTGAGAGAATGGCCGACCAACGACAATCTCTCCCTCCGGCAACTCTCTGCGAAACTGACAATTCTGCTCTGTCTAGTCTCATTCCGCAGGGTATCGGACGTCCGAGCGTTTGACATAGACGCGTTCTCGGTCTCCCCGGAGGGAGTCACATTCCAGATATCGCGTCGCACGAAGTCTGACTCTGCGACGGTTTTTTACCCTTTCTTCAATTCCGATCCACAACTCTGCGTCGTGGCCACACTACGGCGATATGTGGAGGTTACGCTTCCGATACGGACTCCAGCCTCAGGGCAACTCCTCGTGTCATACGTTCGACCGCACGTCCCCATCACTACTACCACCCTAGCCAGATGGGTTCGGTGGATCCTTTCTTTAGCAGGCATAGACGCTTCTTTCGGCGCTCATTCGGTACGTGGGGCGGCGGCTTCCTCAGCTTTCACAGCGGGTGCCTCACTAGCAGATATATTACGTTCCGCTGACTGGTCTAGAGAATCCACGTTTCGCACATTCTATTTCCGCCCGAACTCCAACGCGGCATTATCACTATTACAGCGTTAAAAAATGCAAAATAGGAAGCCTCCTGTCATGTGATAAAATTGAAGATTATGCTAGCGTCAGTGTACTTATAATCTTAATTTTAATAATGACAGGAGGCGAGTATTTTCCCACCCTAGGGAAGATGGGAACATTCGAATTCTGATATAACCTATCTCATCTCTCATTTCTATCACTACATCTGTCATAGCGGGATTTGTTCATATGCTAACACACTTAGACCGGGATTGGTATATTCCTGTATGTACTACTATTTGTTACTATATATATTGGTTATACTCTTGCCTTAAAAAATATTGTTGACGGCCCAAGGTCACTGTAACAAACAGTTCTAAGATCCCATTCTAACCCATTTCACACTCTCATTTCAGTTTAATTCGGTGCCACCCTGGAGTTTCTTCGGTATTCTACCCGGAATTCTTCTTACTACATGAAGATCAGATGTTCACCCGTTGGTGCAGATTACAGTCTTCATCATCCCACTACGAACATTTACCTGTTGTGTTTACTCGGATGTTATGTATTGAACTTTATTTTACTATCACGATGTCGCTTCTGAAAGAGGGGGAGGAGCCTAATTGTTGGGTACTTCCTACTCCCTATTGCATTTTTTCATTGGTTAAATGTTTCACTTTCTTTACTGCTGTGGAGTTTAGTAAAGAGAGAAATGCAAAATACTCGCCTCCTGTCATTATTAAAATTAAGATTATAAGTACACTGACGCTAGCATAATCTTCAATTATGCACCATTGGCGTGACAACATATACATATTTTGTTAAAGTAGACAACCCAGGGTATTCAATATGGGGTATGTCCAGTCTTTTTAATTAGCCACTTAATCACAAACACTGGCCAAATTTAGCATTTATATTTGTCTGTGTGTTAAAAATGTAAAAAACAATCATGAACGCTAACTTTGGCCAGTGTTTGTGACTAAGTGGCTACTAAAAAAAGACTGAACATACCCCTTTTGCAAAACCGTGGGTTGTCTTCTTTTGCAAATGGTATGCCATCATGGGGGTAATTTTCATTCCTGGGCTACCATATGCTCTCAAAGCAACATAACCAATCTGACAAATTTAAAGCCTTATATTTGACCCTGTACCTTTCAAGAACACTATAAAACCTGTACATGGGGGTTTCAGTAATACTCAGGAGACTTAGCTGAACACAAATATTAGTATTTCAAAACAGTAAATAGTATCACAACAATGATATCATTGGTGAAAGTGCCGTTTGTGTGTGCAAAAACCTCGCTTTCATTGACAATATCATCGTTGTGATATGTTTTACTATTTTGAAACACTAATATTTGTATTCAGCAAAGTCTCCCGAGTAAAACAATATCCCCCATGCACAGGTTTTAGGGTTTCATGGAAAGTTACAGGGTTAAATACAATGCTAGCAAATTAAATTCTCTGGACTTTTGGCCTGTGTTGTCAGGCAGGTCCCTCAAATTGCAATTAATACAATTATTTAATTATGTAGAAATATTACATAAATATGCATGTATAAATTAAATATTTATACATATTTATATATTAAAAGTCTACGTATGTATTTATGAAATTATTTATGTAATCATGTATATGGATATATATAATTTCATTCTAAGTGTATTTTGATATAAATATAAATATATATATATATATATATATATATTAATATCAAAATACAATTATAATAAAATTACACATATGTATAACTTTTAAAAAAAGTTAAAATTATTTTTACATTTGTTTATTTATTTGTAATGAATTATTTTTATAATATATATATATGCAATATATAGTTATATATATAGTATATATACATGTGTAGTTTTACTCTAAGTGTATTTTTATAGTAATATATGTATATATTAATAAAAAATACACTTAGTATGACATTATATATATATACATATACATATATTATTATTATTCTTTGATTTAATAACATTTTTTATTTTTTTTATTTTACAGATTCAAGGAGACTTTCAGAGCGATCACATGGCCCGCAGGGGCCTAATTTGCTGATGGGGGACTGTCTGGGCTGTCAAGCAGTCCCCCCAGAATGGGAGCAACACCAATCGCCGGCTAGGGAATGGCGGCAATTGGGTAAGTAATATATTTGCCGCAGACATACTAGGTATGTCCGCAGTCCTTAAGGACCGTTATTTCCGGACGTACCTAGGTCCTTTTCCGGATGTACCTAGGTCCTTAAGGAGTTAAGGTAGTAACTCCAAATCTTTATCTAAAACCAAACAATCATTTTGCCTTAAATTAAACTTATTTAAAGGAATTAAGCTTTTGAACATAAGTAACTTCAGGGTATCTTGGACTTGTTCTTCTTGCTGATTGGGTTATAATTCACATGACCTCTTCCATATAATTTTTAAAGGAACACCATAGTGTCAAGAGCACAAACAGGCAGCACGTGGGTCCCCGCTCCACCTCTTTGGCTGAGATCATCAAACTTCACAATCGCAGCCAATCCAATACTTCTCAAAAGGAAAGCAATGAGAGTCTGTTGCTCATTCCTGGCAAAACACAAGGCTGCTCCAAACAGAATCTCCTCATGAAGATGAATCAATGCATCTCTATGGGGAACATTCAGCTCTTCCATGCAGAGCGTGGAGATGCTGGATGTCAGTACTGACCTAGGAAACACCTTAAGTGGCTGTTTGAGTGACTGTTATTAGAGGTGTTCCTAGGGTGTACATTAAAAAGCCTGCAGGAAAATACGATACACACCGGAACAACTATATTAAGCTATAGTTTTTCTGGTGACTATAGTATTCCTTTAAACATTCTAGCCTCCAACTGTATTAAAAAGTCTGCACATTAACAGAGGTTCGCAAAAAAATCTATTTTTTTCATGGCAACCAATGGGAATGCATTGAATATCATTATATTTTGATCAAATCTTACTTAATTGATCGTGCCAGAATCAAGGGCACAATTACATGAAGTCACTAATCCAGATATGCATATAATGGTGAGTCCTTGAACACAAAAGAATTATTAACAAAGATAGATCTGTTAATTAATAGAGTAGTGCTTTTAATATGATTGCAATTATATTTATGAAAACTTGGAGACAGTTTATGAGATGCATCAATTAATATGCAGATAGGTTTGAACACCAAGCATTAGTATGTCCCCAGAAACTAGGTTAATTCAGATTTAATTATCTTTTAAAAATTACATTTTGTTCGAATTACATTTTTTTCAGCCACAGGTGTCTCTATATTTCATGAAATCAAAAAATTAAATCAATACATAACACAATTTTATTTCATGAAACAAGACAATACAAGCTAGTTGTTACAGGTTAAAGTAATGTTACCTTTCAGTTTAATATTTGTACATATTGTATTTTCAAAATATGTGCATTTTCAAAGTATTTCTTTTTTCTTTTAATAATATTGTCTACCTTACAATTTGTTTTTGTTTTTTTTAGCTTGGAATAAATGTAAAAATGTATAATCATGGGGCAATAAGTCAAACCATATATCAAGATTAAAATGCCCCCATTTTAAACTAGTCTTCAGAAATTGTCACAGTACCAGACTCCATTAAGAAATTCTCCTACACATACAAATTACTACTGTAACCATTATAAAAATGTGTTTTAATGCAACATTTGGAAAACACTCAGCAATTTTATAACTTTAATTTACATAAGCTGTCCTTGGTAAGTTCTATTGCTATACAGTGTTTAAATACAAACTGACCTCTGTCAAACACTCAATTTCTTACCATAAATCTTAAAAGATTAGATTTACAAAGGTGACTTCCTATTTTCATATCCACACTTAACTTGTTATCATCACAGATGATGCAGCTTATCTAGCACAAAGAGGCATACCGTTTGGAAAATCAATATCCTTGAGCATTGCATTATGCCTTTTAAATTACTAAACATATGTTAATGGAATCTTACATTTCAGTTATGCTGCATAATATGATAACTGACAAAAGTATTGTTGACTGTTCACCGATTCTATAAAATTACTCCCACCAATTTTAAGCAAATCCGAACAGGCACATATAAAAGGATAGATAAAAGGAACACTAACCCGAGTCCCTTATCCTAAGCCTAGCCCTAACACTTATCCCCAAAAAATCAAGAAATTGAAGATAGATACATGAGTTCTGTAAACATTCATAAACAGCTATATAGGTAGACAAACAGATAGGCAGACAGAGAGTTAGACAAACTAACAGTGATTACAATGTTAACTATTGCAACCAACTCACACTGTCTAGACCAGGGGTGTCAAAGTCATTTGTTCTGGAGGACCAAACAGGCCACTGAAATAGATATGGAGGACCTGAATGCATAAAACATATCCACACACACACGCACAAACAGTAAGGACAAATAACAACTTATATACAAAACAGGTATAGGTACTCACTATAATAATTCAATGGATAGCAGCAGCAAATCTGCAAGGATTCCCAAAACCTTGCGTGAAGTACAAAATGTGACAAGAGGAAATGTGATAAACCATGCCAAAAATTACACAAATAAAACCAGTGCTCAAAATGACCTTGTAACAATATTAATCCTCAAAAACCCTTAGCGAAAAAGAAGAAACAGACAACTAATAGTGCAATATGTCACATATACTGAAAGTGTTGGTAAGACTAACTCACAATTTGCTGAGCTACTAAGAGCTCTGCTGTATGGTGCCTTGACAGTACAATCCTAAATTGTGGTGGGGATAAGTATTTGGTATGTACTTAACAAGTAACACAAAGCCTCCATAGCAAGCCAGTAACCTATCTCATGCTGATGCGTTGAAATAATTAAACAGCTGGCACTGTACCTCTTCCTGAGTTGTGTTTCAAAGCTGTTGTATGCAACAGACACATACTCCTAGGAATCCATGTATAAAGTGGAATAATGAGGCAAAAATGTGGTTCTTTGTTAAGCTAATTTGCATAAACCTACCCAGAATCCCTTGCAGTATTGAGAGCACTGTTAAAATGAGATTTCTGTGGTAAAAGCAAGTCTTATGGCTTACCTGGTGTGTGTATTTGTGTTTAACATTGCATTAATTATCCATCTATTTCAGGTGGAAGGGGTTTTCATCCACACTTTTTTTCCCCACTGCAACTTATTTGGTAAATATATATATATATATATATATATATATATATATATATATATATATATATATATACAGTTGCAAGAAAAAGTATGTGAACCCTTTGGAATGATATGGATTTCTGCACAAATTGGTCATAAAATCTGATCTGATCATCATCTAAGTCACAACAATAGACAATCACAGTCTGCCTAAACTATTAACACACAAAGAATGAAATGTTGCCATGTTTTTATTGAACAAACCATGTAAACATTCACAGTGCAGGTGGTTATATGGGGAAAGATGTCTACTGGTAATGTCCATCATACCTGCAGGTAGCCATAGTGGCCTATATTGAAGGGCCTAAAAACCAACACATTGAAGTACCTAAATTCACCCTGGCTTCTCTTTGTGTACTTAGCCACTTCTGCTTCCTACCAATGAGATAATCCAGACACAGAGAGAACAAAAGTTCAGAAGGGAACAGGTAATAAATACCAAATGATGAAGCTCAATTTAATTCAGAAGACCATGGTAAGGTATAGATGCTTCAAACCAATTAACTACAGTTTGTGCTCTTCTGAATCAGATTGGGCTCTATCAATATACACTGACCACACCATTCGTCTGCTTGTTTGTGTTTGTTCACTCAGCTCTAGACATTTGCATTCACTTTCAAATTAATTGGAAACAAAGAAAGAAACAAAGTGGATAATATCCAGGTATATATATATATATATATATATATATATATATGTATTAAGGCAATTTGCCTGGATTTGTGGGAGGTGCTGGTTTGCTACCCCTAGCCTACTTAAGGCACTCCCCTTACCTTGCTCCTTACCGTTCGAGGTCAGCGTTGAATGAGGATCCACTTCCGGGTTCTCTCAGACGCCATCTTGGGTTCAGTATCCACGAGGTTTTCACCACGTTAGCTGTGTCCAGGAATCCTGTTCAGGCCTTTCCGCTCGTCCAGCTTCTTCTGACTCCGGTCTTCGTCGTAGATCGTGTCCCAGGGACTCCTAAACCGTAAGTCAGACCTACCTGTCACGCCAGGACCGGTTCCCACGGCGTACGGTACAGCACGGGTCCTCGCTTTACGTTTTTTTCCCTGGTTATGACACAAATGTTTCAAGCCATTCGCGGGCTTTTTCATTCATACGGTCATTCGGCTGAACAATTTAATCGTTCAATAGTCATTTTGCATATCACTATTTCATGTTCTATTGAAACGAATTATCACTCGGGTTGTTTTGCCGTTCGGCATTTTTCACATACGCTCAAACGCGCTTTCGGTTCGCATAAATTCATACGGTTAAACTATTCTAACTTCTGTGTTTCCCTCACATTTGTTTTCGGCTTTATTTCTATGTATTATGTATAATCCTTTCATGAATTATATTCACCATTGCGTGTGTATATAACGTTCGGTTAAGAATTGCTTGTTTAAATAGATTATTCTATTTTCTCTTAAATATTGTCAGTATTGTATTACGTCCATACAAATCAAGTCCACTTATCTGTATAGACCATTTGACTCCCACGCTTTCAGGGGTCTGCATTACTTATCCATTCATACAAATGGTCTCAGCCTACGTTACAGGCCTCATTTCTGTGTTATTACTACAACACATTCAAAGGATACAGGTTGATTTAAGCAATAATTCTCTGGTTGATACGTCTTTTCAATATATCATATATATATATATACACATCACTTTACATCATTTTAAATCATTTTGGGTATCCCTGCCTTTGGTTATTCTGCTACATATCATACATAACGCTGTGTAAAATAGGCCATGACCTCATCCATGTCCCTTTCTACAAAACCAGCTACATTTCTGTACAGATCATTGAACTCCCACGCCAGGAGTTTTTATAATTATCCATTTCATTTCAAATTACTCAGCCTATGTTACAGGCCTCATTTCTCTGTCATGATGATGACACATAAGGCTTAATTCCTTTTTCATGCATACTCGGGTTGAATCATACGTACTGATCCAACCAATCATACGTTTCCTGCACAGTCATATACATATGTATATAACCTACATTTTATGTTTTCCTTTACACACCATTATCACATAACACATAGATTGGTTGTACATAGGCCACGGCCTCCCTCAGATGTCTTATTCAAGCATGCAAACATTTCTGAGCCACTCATATCTATTCCCATGGTATCAACATAATTTCAAAACATTGCTGCTACAGGCTATAAGTCTGTTCTTTTCACACTCATCATACTACTCTCTTTTACCCATTTTTAGGCTGTCAAGCTTATATATTTGCTCCACACAGTTTATTCCTGTGATTTGTCATACTACCAGGTAGGTACACCTGCTCATATGGTATTCTACCATACATTTCATTTCGTTTCCCTAGTTTAGAGTACTGGCAATAGGGTCACAGGATTCCCAATAGGTATTTACCCCGTCTTGGCAGTCGCCATCAGTTAGTGGCCAACACCCCGCCTCAAACGGTCCAGAGGCAAACACCCATCGGGTCACACGTTAGCTAGCTGCCTCGCATGTTGCATAGAGAGGGCCTCACCTGTCACTCCCTTCCCCTGTTTTCTGTCGTACAGTCACCGAGAGGCCTAAAACTCCTGCCACTACGTCAAGTGGCCTCAATAACCCCTCGCGCCAACGCATAGATAGAGCCTCTCAAGCCGCTTGGCAATTAGCAGTGCCTCACCTGTCACCAAACAAGTATAATACTTTCGCCATCCGGCCTAGCTAGCCTGCCAGTACAATTTGGTGGTTCTATATACTAATTAATTGTTTTATTTATAGTATGTCTCAGGAAGGGGTATGTCTCACTCCCACACAAGGAGGAGAGCTAGCTAGTCCAGCATCAATCAGATCCTGGACGATCCCGCGTATAACCACGCAATTAAGGAGACGGCAAATCCCCTACCCCGCTACAGCAAGGAAGGCAGAACTTTTCAAACTGCTACGCACATCGACTAATAACATGGATGCCGGGGAAGGATCTAGCCAGTCCAACCCAGGGGACATACATGCCATGTTATCCTCACTCATGGCATCCATGAGCAAGGTCAACTCCAGGCTGGAGAAACTTGAGTCAGTCACCACGGCCCTCACTCTAGCAGGGCCACCCGCTGCTGCGGTACAAACACCAGCCTTGCCATTAGTCGCTCCAGCCAGCACCCTGGATGACCAGGAAGTTAGCCCGGCCCACATGATACCTGAGCACATATCAAAAGGGATATCCTGGAAGGTAAAGACGTCAACCTGGCTTCCCTGTTGATTGCCTCCCAGGACATTGTGGAACATAAGACGTATGCTTATGATGATGTATCTGTTATTGTCAGATCTAGGGATTCCCGTCTGAACAGGAAACTGACTATCCCTGAATTTGTACTAGCGTTTGGTATTTACAGGGATGTCATCTGTGCGGTTTATCCCAACAGAAGAGAGGAGTTTGATCTCTATATGCACAAGCTGGTAGACCTGGGCAACAAATATGGTGGTTCGGCATTCTATGACTACCATAGGTCTTTTTCTGCAAAAGTGTCTGGAGCCTTCTCCCAGTACGGAACACGATCCAACTGAGGAAGCCCTGATTATAGGGCGAAACGCGTTTCGGCAATAGTAAGACTCCCACATTGGACTCTTTTATTATATTGGACTTCTTTTGGACTTTTTTATATTTGAGTATTTTAAATTGGAGATATCCTCCTACTTTTACTTTTGTCCTGATTTGGATCAATAAACACTTTACTGCTGCAAGTAAGTGTTTCCAGCCTGTCCTTTCGGTTATTGGGAGATTCACAGAAGGAAGGGGACATCCTATAAATAGTCCCAGCGCTATTCCCATGAGAGCCACATGTTCTTGCTTGGCTCTCGGTTTGTGAGTACCTGATATCTACATTCTACTTTTAATATCCATTTGTTTACTGTATTACACTATTGTGTTTTTATTATTTTTTCTTTTAGAGATTTTAAAGTGCGATCCACCTACTGTACGTATCTATAAGGATTGATACCGTCTTATTTTGCAGACACTTTGCAGGTCTAAGAACACCAGCTTGTGCATACTGCTCCTCCACAGCCCATACTACTAATTTTTGTCCCAACACGGCAGACGGACATGCCTCCACGCAAGGAGCTAGTTCCTCTGGGGATCCAGGGAAATTATCAAAAGACAAATTGGGACGCCCAATCAAGTTTCTGGGCAAGTCCCAGATATGTAATAATTTCAATGTTGGGTCTTGTAATTACAGTGGATGTAGACTATTGCAAGAAATGGCACAGTAGGTGACTATAATAGCTCAAACACCCGTGTGGTATCCCCTATACCAACACAAATAAATACATACAATACAAACACAATGGATGGAGCAATATTAGTTCTTTCCTCTTCTCCAATATATTGCTGTGGAGATAGAGAGATATACAACAATAGTGTAAATCAATTACAATATATATTAAAGTGCAGTAGGTGCAAGGAAACACTCACAAAATTAGAGCCATAGGACCTGGCTCTGGTGTGGATAGCTTCTGGATCTATTATAGGGTGATCCTTAACCCTTCTGTCGCTGGTATGGTTTCCAATGTATAGAAGAGGATCCAAAAGATGGAGTGATAAAAAACTACTTTATTATAAAAAATATATACATAAAATAATGAAGGATAAAATATATGTAATAAATAGCAAGCCAATTGAAGCATTATGCTGGTTACTATTGAACATAGCCGGATGCCCTACGGTATTACATTACTTGGACGATTTCCTACTGGTCGAGGAGAATACTTCACCTCCCACTAGTCTCAAAGCTACCACTAAGCTGTTTGAGCAACTAGGTGTACCCATCTCCCCAAAGAAAACAGAAGGGCCAGACATGATTATCACTTTTCTGGGTATCCAATTAGACTCTGCCACAATGCAAGCAAGCCTACCATACGATAAGATAGAGAATATTCTCACGTACATAAACAACTACCTACAGCTCGGCACTTGCAACTGCAAAGAGCTACAGTCCCTGCTAGGGTCATTAAAGGCCGCTCCTTTATTTCACGACTATTGCATCTTTTCCCACTTTTTCTACATGACACGCACAGGTTGTCCTTAGATGCCCAAGCTACAGCAGATCTAAACACGTGGAAGAGATTTTTAACAACTTGGAATGGTAAAAGTATGTTCCTCCCTCAATTGACTGAATCGTCTCCTACCATTTGGTCAGATGCGGCATCTACCACTGGCTTTGCATCAATTTTTGGGAATGAATGTCTTTGGGGCAGCTGGCCTTCAGCAGTTCAGGATTTGGAAGGTTTTTCCACTACCTCAGCTCTTTTTGAGATCTACCCCATAGTGGCGGCTGCCGTAGCATGGGGTCATTTATGGGCTAATATGCCAGTGCGTTGTTACTCAGACAACCAGGCAACCTGTCACATCATCAACAAAGGTCGTTCCAAATCTCTTACGATCATGAGATTTCTGAGGAAACTCACTTGGTTGGCAGCTTGTCATAATTTCTTTCTATGTTGTTTCCATGTGCCAGGTGTATATAACACAGCTGCTGACAATTTGTCTTGCTTTAAATTTCAGGAGTTTCATCAAACACTCCCGTCAGCAGCACCCACAGCCACCATCACTCCAACATTTCAACAACTCATACTGGACTAGACGTCATCATGCAGCATAGCAGGACATTGTCCCAATTGGCACTTTCAAACAATACAAACAAAACATACAGCAGGGCTTTCACACTATTCAAATGATTCCTTCTGGAACATAACATCATACAACCATTTGTTATGACATCTTTTCTGGGGTTTGCTTCCTTTTGCCACCTTAAATTCAAAATGTCATACAACACCATCAAACTCTATCTCACTGGCATTCAACACCACATGCTAATCTTACACCCAAATAACAACAGTTTCATGGCCTCTCATCAAATTAAGACCATACTCAGAGGTATTCAAAAATCAGAACCCACACATATGGCCCAGAGGCTACCCATAGATAACCATATCTTCAAAGCATGGAACTACTTGACTTAAAACCATTTGACACTAATACAAATTCTATCATCAAAACAGCAATATACATCATTTTCTATGGATTTCTACGACCTAGAGAATTCACTACAACCTCCACGACCCAAACCACTCCATTCCTCCTCTATTCCCACTTGACAAAACATATGGATCATTACATCCTGTCTTTACCTCACTCCAAAACCAGTCAGCACATACCTGTAAACATTCCGTACTATCCCACGCACAACAGATGGTGTCCCGTCAAGGTTCTTGATACCTACATACAGCACCATCACTTACTGCCCTCGCAACCGTTATTACAACTACAAGGTGCAGTACTCACCACTACAACCTTCATGACCTACGTCAGGTCCTTGCTCACACAACTGGGCCTCAACGCAAACAAATACTCAGGACACTCCTTTCGTATAGGAGCCGCGTCCACAGCCTCCAGTGTCAACATCCCAACTCATGTTATCAAAACACTGGGGCGCTGGAAGTCATCCGCTTACTCACGGTACATACCGAACCCAGTACAAGAATTAAGGGATGCTTTCATAAACATGTCTGGTTGATAAAATGTATTGGTTGTCTGTTAATAAATTTGATTACTTAATTTTTGCCCTCTTCTTTCTCAGGTCTATCTCATCGTCTGTTTCAGCACACCACAACCGACTTGCTCCTTTTTATTATCCTACGCTTATTCATGGTATTTCACACTGTACTATCTTAAGCACCTAACACAAGTATTAAGGCAATTTGCCTGGATTTGTGGGAGGTGCTGGTTTGCTACCCCTAGCCTACTTAAGGCACTCCTCTTACCTTGCTCCTTACCGTTCGAGGTCAGCGTTGAATGACCCTCCCACCACACCACTTTTAACATTTATTTCCTTTCTATTTCTTTTTCCTGGGTAGGCCCTCTTCTTTCTCAGGCCTACCTCATCGTCGGTTTCGGCACACCACTACCGACTTGCTCCTTTTTATTATCCTACGCTTATTTGTGGTATTTCACACTGTACTATCTTAAGCACCTAACACAAATATATATATATATATATATATATATATATATAATTTTTTAATGCTCCTCCTATTTTCCCTCTGTTGGTGTACTTCTTCTCACTTGATCTGTGAAACCAATTACCCAATAATGCACCTATCAGTGTACTGCAATGTATATAATATTTATATTTTGCTGTGAACTGATTGGACAACTTCCATGTCATTTTGGTTCATCTGAATAATTTTCCTAAATTAATTGAATGGATCAAATTCATATTAACCAAAATGCTACATCAATGAAACCCGAATAGCCTGAAACTATAAATTTTTCAGATGATTTGATTCGAAATAACTAAATGTTATGCACAAGTCTACTCAGTACTAAACTATAATAGGGGCAGAAGAATTAAAGAAGGTTGTTGTAAATTAGCCAAACACAGGGTCCTGACTGATGACTATTATACTTTTCACCCTATCAATGAGAAGGGACAAAATGCAAATATAAATTACACTTATCAACATCAAATATGCTCCAATATATTCACCATCATTTAATGGTTGCAAAATTAAAGTGCAACTCCTTTCCATTGTGTCTGCGAATTTATAGTGCTCAATTATAGATACATATAAGTTATTTATAGCCATAAATAAATGATGGCTTTGATTTGGAAGCATTATGGTGAATTCTGAGCAAAAAGGGGACATCAGATAAAAAGGTGCTGTTATACCAAAGCTCTGAATTGCAACACTACCCTTTAAAGTTTATTTTTTTCAATCTGCATTACTACCCTACTCATTGAATCGTGCAGCCCATTTCACACTCATTACCCAATACAAATAAGTCACTGCTCTTTGCTTCATTAGTCTTTTAGATGTGAAAGCAATTATTTGCATCAATGTGTGTGTATAGTGTTGTAGAGTGTGATGAACAATATAAAGAAGCTGAACATAAAATACATAGTACATAATGTATTAAGAAATTGAATTTCTACAATGGTTAGAGCCAAAAAAAGAGTTATTTTGGTGTTTTTGGTGTGGGAGAGCGGAAGTAGATTTACGGTTACTGCTCAGGCAACAGTAACTCTATTACTCTAACAAGGCCATTTATTCTTCTCTGGTTGATAATATAGTGAGTAATTATTATTATAATTTATTTATCAAGAACATATACTGTAATACTTTTCAATATAAAATATTTTTAAATCACTTTGCATTGCAATTGTTTTTATAGTGCACTTTATTTTCTCTGGGGTTATATATATATATATATATATATATATATATATATACATACATACATACAATATGCACAGCTGTCTGGTACTCAAAAATCACAGTTCAGATTAGGATAATTAATTACATTTTGGCTTTTATTGTTTGTCTAATAACAATGACTTAATTAACCTTTGCATGGGGATTTAGGAAATCTTCCTTCCCTGAGGTATTACAAATTGTAGATATTTTAATATTAAGATTTTCACAATTGTTTCTTTATATAGACTGGATTCCATTTTAATGATGACAGAGTTTAATGAGTCTAACGACTAGAGATTAGATAGTTCAATGATTAATGCGGCATCACAGAATCTCCAGTGCCTGTTGAAACCATAGATTTGAGTTTTGGCAAGGTCACTATTTTATCACTCCAGTGGTGGTCACGTGAGATGCATTCAGTTAAATATACTATTAATATTATTATCTCAGTGTTTGTGTAGCTGACATCTAGATTTTTTGGTTAAAGAATATTACATTATCATCTGTTTCTGTAAAATATTTAGTATTGTACATGTCTAAATGTTAGCCTTTGGGTTTTAATGAATTAATTTGAAATGTGGTCCGCGATCCAACGCTATACAAGATTTAAAATAGAAGCATTTCTGTTTAATTACAAAGTGTTTTGCATTGGGATTTTTCTGAAGCAGATAGAATCTCTTTCTCTCTGATGGTTTAGTGCATACAGCTTATTTAACAGAGGTCGTTGAAAGTTTATGTTCTCTCTTTTTATCCCTTCCTGTGAAAAAAAGTCTCAGACTCACATTGGGAGGTAGCTCAGATCCACGAATTAGTTTCTGCATTTTCCCAAGTGTCTTATTTTAGTACATACATGAGGTAAAACAAGAACTCATTGAAAAACACAGTAGGAATTTTTTTTATGTTTTCTCTAAAGGGGAGGGGTGGGTGGATCATTCTATGAGTGCTTAAATTATGCATTTTATAAGGAAAGGTGTTTGAAGTGAACAGAAATTATGTTGAGACGTTGCCAGGAGAAATGCACCATGAAAAAAAAGTAACAACGTTGTTGAAGTTGCTTAGGAAGCCTTTTGTTTTAGAATAGCATTATGTTTTTTTCTACTCTAGCATAGCCAGCTAAGACATATTATTTTTCTGGCAAAGTTTGGTTTTCGGCTTTAGTAAATAGGCCTTTTTGTGTGTGCTTCTACCCATAATTCCATGTTGGTTTTATATGCTCACATACAATTAATGCATATAACAAATGCAGACAATCATACATTTAAAAGAACTTTGAAACATTTTTAAACTTCAAAATCCTATTACAACATATTGAATTAGAAAGTGGGATAAAAAAACATGTGGAAAATCATTCATTTCATATCTACTTATATATTACATTTCCTTTTGACTAATCAAGCTCTGACACCCTTTCTCTTGCAGTTGATACTGTCAAGGCAAGTAATTACACAGGTTAACTGGATCAAAATTAGTCTAGTATAAAAAATGATTCAATCATAGACGGCATGATGTCAGAATTCCTCTTGCAAAGTAACTGATGTCTGATACTGTGAACAGTAAATAATGGCAAAGACAGAAATGAGTCTCCGTTCTTTAGACTTGCATTATAAATGGAGAAGAAAGTGTCATAAATTGTTATACATTTCAAATGCAATTTCAAAGATAGGAATTTTCATGAAAGCACTTTAATATGCCTATTTTTATGACATCTTATTAAATTATAATCTTCAGGGCCTGCAATCTTTTTTAACTTAAAGAAAGGAATATCCCTAACTTGTATGACACAGAATAAATTCTAACAGGGGAGGAAAAGTTAAGGAGATAGGGACGGAAGGACGGAAGGAAGAAGGAAAGAAGGAAAGAAGGAAAAAGGGAGGAAGGGAGGGAGGTATACCAGACTTTAGAGTGACAGGCTGCCATAACAACTTAATCTTGATGAAGATGTTATGGTCCCTGAAATCATGGACATTCTTTTACCTAAAGATGGTACCAATGATCCAAACCCCTGAGTCTCCTTCTCTGTTCCAGCTTTAATGTGTCAGCCTCTGACCGGTCACCAGTGACTGGCTAAGAGCATCAGAAGATGCTCTTATCCTATCATTGTCTTCTCAGAGAAAAATGCACAAGGAATGTACATAACTTGAGAATAAGTTGTTAAAGTGCCTATAATTTTCTTTTAACATGATTCCTGCAAGAAGGGGAAAAGGCAAGATACTAAAAAGATAAAATGCTATCAAGGTAACAGAAATATATAAACTCATATGACTAGCTAGGGTCAAAATTCCAGAAGTGCACAATATTGAATTACTAGCAAAGGTTCTGAGCAAGGTCAACAAAGAACGGCAGATAGTCAGCTAAATTAAAACCGAATAGCATACATTCATGTTCATGATGAGAGAGTGAACAGTGTGTACAAATCTGGCAATAATGAAAGAATATGGCACTGAATGCCTGACTATTCCAAAATCTAACCCGAATACTTCATATAAAAATATTCCAATTGTTTTTACAGTTTTTTTCTGGATTGGTCAGATTTTCAACTTCCCATTTCTTTTTTTATATTAAAAAATGTATTTGTAATTTTCCTTTAGAAGAAATAAGTCAATATTTTGTGAATCCTCTTCAGCAATAAGGTAGTTTTGACATGATCATATGTAGGCACAAAATACTTTTGCTATGTAGACAAAAAATTCATAAATCATTTACATCTGTGTAATATTTGATCATTTTCTTACCTTTTTCCTACCCTCAAATTGTGCTTCATAGTGTCATTAACCTACTAATCTGAACCAAAAACATTAATCTTAAGAGTAATGTCTACACTAAACCTAACCATAAGCACACATCACTAATCTTAGCCATAATCTTATCCATACTCAGCCATATTCTTAAAATGTCTTTAAGTCACTAAATCTCAACATAATCTAAAGTATCATTGAAGTTATACTAAACACTAAATTAACCTTAACCTAATAAATTGGTTTTAATGTATAGATTTTGCCCCTGCTGGCTCACTGCTGAATTTGATGCCATTTAGGCAGTGACTTTAAATTAGTTTGTTTATGCAACCTTAACCACACCAACTCTGGATGTGACTTAAACAGCCTCCCGACACTTCCTAAACAAGGAAGCCTACACATTCTGCTTTATTGATTACATAATTGTTTTTTTAAAATTTCATATCTCCTGCTCTGTTAATTGGATGCTAGATAATTATATTTTCTCTGTTTCAAATGTATGCTAGAGCCTGCAAAAGACTCCTGTGTGTGATTAAAGTTCTATTAAAAGAGCAGAGGATAATTTCCAAAGTAAACACACTGTGCTATAAGATCTAATTTAAAATTGATGTGTGACTATGGAAGAGAATTGAGCAGTGAAACTGCATGGTCATAATCTACACACTAAAACGGCTTCCTTAATTTAAAGTTGTTTGGTGCTTAGTGTATTCCTTTAATTCACTAAACATTATCCTAACTCTAGGTAGGAATAATTACACTCAATCTATATATAGCAATTAACATAACAGTCATTAAAGATACCCAAGTGTATTTAATTTACCTAGCATAGCCTTATTGTCTTAAAATGTGTTTTCCTAAAATAATTCACATTATTTTAGAAATATTGCTGCTGTAAATCTAATCTTCCCCAAAACCTGAGTCAGGGCTGGCCATGCCATAGACCGCGCATAGACCCTGTCATAATCTAAAACAGGATTTACCAACCCTTGGAAGCGGTGTAGCAGCACCGCACGTAATGTGTGTATCTGTATGTCTGTGTATCTGCATGTGTGGCAGTGTGTGTATCTATATGTGTCAGTGTCTGTATGTGTCTGTGTGTATGTCTGTATATCTGCAGGCGTACAAGTGTGTCTGTACATCTATATGTGAGTCAGTATCTGCATGTGTGTCAGTTTTTGATACATATACTGACACTCATACATTGCACAGACACACTGATACACATGCAGAAATACTGACACAGAAACACATGCAGATACATAGACAAACAGATAAAATCACTGACACACATACAGATACAGACACACAGATACAAACACTGACACACATGCATATACACAGACACAGTATATAGGTAAGTGTATTGGCTGCAGTGCACACACAGACACAAGCTATCCCAGCACACAGAGACAGATAATACATCCCCAGCACACACACAGACACACTACATCCGCAGCACACACACATATACTCTACATCCCCAGCACACACCCAGACACACTACATCCCCAGCACACACCCAGACACACTACATCCCCAGCACACCCACATAGAGACACTACCATTGCAGAAGCATGTATGTTGTTTTTTTGGGAGGGACAGGCAGCACAATGTTTTGGGCCAGCACTGACCTGAGCATCATTTATATCTTAACTTAAATATTTTTTTGCTAACTATTGTATAATCAAAAAATTATTTTAAAAAAGTGCACTTTAGGATTCTCTCATATCAAATAAACAAATATAGTAGTTCAATTCTAGATCATGCTCCAAAATATTTTATGGCAATACAACAAACTGCTTGACGTGTATAATGTCTCACCTTGACATTTAATAAACCAAGCGGATCAAGTGCTAAGAAATATTCAGCCATTATCTTTTGTTGTAGGAGGAGGACTTTAGAACACATTAACACAAACATTGTGCTGAAACAACACCACATGCATGATCTGTATTGAAATGTAACATTTGGGATGAGTATTACTTATAATAAAGAGGTGTTTTTATTCTGCTAAAATTAATGTGAATTATTATCATTTTTGTTGCTATTGACTGCTTCTTTTTCCTGGACGAGGGGCCCATTTTAACAGCACCAGCGAAAAGGTGATGTATTTAATTATTGTATAGCTTAACCAGTTACTTTGCACATATATTTTCAATTGGTGCTTTAAATGACTTAATTCAGAAGAGATGAACATGTAATTGGCTTAACTTTGAGTGCCCTCATCATTATGTTTCTTTAATCAGATAATGTACAATGTTAATTGAGTTGTTCCTGCTTACTTCAATGGTCTCAAAAACTCCTAGATCTCAACTCCATAGAGCATGTGTTGAACGAGGTATAACAAGTGACTTGTTTACCATCCAATTAACTTAAATGAAAGACTCTGTTGAGTCAGAATAGACCAACTTCAGCATGACATTTGTCGAAAATTCATGTCCCAAAACGTGAGACCATTTTGAAATCGATAGAAGCCTAGGATCAATCAAGTGGGTATATAAAATAAATATATCCCAATGGTATGTCTGTATCTCTATTATAAAAAAAAAAAGATTTTTTTAGAAATTAAAAAGATCTACCATAATTCATACATAATATGCACTATAATAAAGTTTGTGAATGTCTGTATCTATATTCTAAAAAGCTTTTGAGCTAATATAAGAATATACTTATAAAGAACATTATTGTGAAGATTAATCATATACCTCCAGCTATCTGTGGTCAGATATTCAATTTACTCAGCAATGTTTCCTTTACATTAATGATGCTTTGGAAAAGTATTATTACAGGTTATACGTAAATGGTTGTCATGAATTAATAAAGAAGGCAATTTACAGTAAAAAAAAAAAAAAGAGTATATATATATATATATATATATATATATATATCTCAATAGCAAGCCCTTGACCAACCTCATGCTGATGATTTGCATTAACAATGAAACAGCTGTCCATGAGTGGTTTACTGGCTTTGCATCTTTTCCTAAGTTGTGTTTCAAAGCTGTTGTATACAGCAAACACAGACTCAAAGGAATCCATGTTTAAAATGGAATGAGGCAAAACGTGATTCTTTGTTAAACTAATTTGCATATGCACACTCAGAATCCTTTGCGGTAGTAACAACACTGCAAATTTGTGATCTCTGTGGGAAAAGCAAGTCTTATGGCTTGACTGGTGTGCAGATCTTTGGTTATCATTGCATTGACTTTCCACCGACTACTGGTAAAAGGGGTTTTCAATCAGAATTTTCTCCACCATAACACACGCACACACACTTACTTGGTAAAATATTCTATTAGTCCTGTTAATACCACTTAAGGCTGCATTATTTAAAGGCTGCACTTCCAGTAGGAGAGCGCATGGTTTTATATTTATATTTCATGATTGCAAAAATGCATATTAAATTATTAGTAAGCAAAACAGACAAAACACATAAATATGTTACTGAAATACAATTACTGTGACTTTAAAGGTTAGGGAACAGATGTAGGGAAACTTCATTAAAGAAGCTTTTTAACCCCTTGAGGACACATGACATGTGTGACATGTCATGATTCCCTTTTATTCCAGAAGTTTGGTCCTAAAGGGGTTAATGTGGAACTTTTTTTTTTATAAATTGGCTCAGAAGCTCCTCGAGGGTTATAAATAAAAAATGATTAAAGGCATAAATTCTAAAAGCTTATAAATCAACATGGAAACCTCTATAATGGTTCTGCTTTTTACTTGGATTTAAAATATTACGGTTCAATATTAGAAATATATACTGTCTATATTTGTTTTAACAATATTAAAACTTCAACAATATTAAAACAATATTAAAATTTGCCTCTAAATTAGAAAATAACACAAATACATATCCAACATGGCCATGTAATATCATTTAGACTAGCAGTTTAAACAAAGTTATTGTGAAATGCCCCATCCAAAATAAAAAGAGAAGACAGTTTCATGCTATAATTGACAGTGTTTTTTTTTTTTTTTTTTAAGTAATAAGAGTGTGGCCAACATTTTATTTATTTTCCCTTGCTTTCCTAAAAATGTACTTTTCTGCCTCCAGAACACTTTTGGGAGATAACTAAAAATCATTATAAGCAAAAATATTGGAAAAATGTATTTTTTCCCCCAATTTTTAATATTTAATTACTTCTGAAAGTTGTGATAGGTATACATATAGCATATTCAAATAAATAGGGGCACTTAAAAATAAATCGTAAAAATGATGGGGGAACAAATACATAGCACTTTGTTTTTGCTCAGACAATTACCTCTGTCCTTAACCCTTCAATAGCAAGCGGTTTGCAGAAAGAAACAGTCCCAGAGAGTTTCTGGTGTCCTAGAAAAAGTAATGTTTAAAGGGATACTATAGTGCCAGGAATACAAAGCTTTTATTTTGTACCAATTAATGAGGTTACAGATAGGAAAACAAAGTTGTAAATAAATAACATTTCTCAACATGTAACATGACTTTTATTCACAGTCTATAATCATCTCACATATACAATGCCCAATAGGCACTCAGTTTTACATATATGTATATGCGTCTATAATGGTTCTGCTTTTTACTTGGATTTAAAATATTACGGTTCAATATTAGAAATATATACTGTCTATATTTGTTTTAACAATATTAAAACTTCAACAATATTAAAACAATATTAAAATTTGCCTCTAAATTAGAAAATAACACAAATACATATCCAACATGGCCATGTAATATCATTTAGACTAGCAGTTTAAACAAAGTTATTGTGAAATGCCCCATCCAAAATAAAAAGAGAAGACAGTTTCATGCTATAATTGACAGTGTTTTTTTTTTTTTTTTTTAAGTAATAAGAGTGTGGCCAACATTTTATTTATTTTCCCTTGCTTTCCTAAAAATGTACTTTTCTGCCTCCAGAACACTTTTGGGAGATAACTAAAAATCATTATAAGCAAAAATATTGGAAAAATGTATTTTTTCCCCCAATTTTTAATATTTAATTACTTCTGAAAGTTGTGATAGGTATACATATAGCATATTCAAATAAATAGGGGCACTTAAAAATAAATCGTAAAAATGATGGGGGAACAAATACATAGCACTTTGTTTTTGCTCAGACAATTACCTCTGTCCTTAACCCTTCAATAGCAAGCGGTTTGCAGAAAGAAACAGTCCCAGAGAGTTTCTGGTGTCCTAGAAAAAGTAATGTTTAAAGGGATACTATAGTGCCAGGAATACAAAGCTTTTATTTTGTACCAATTAATGAGGTTACAGATAGGAAAACAAAGTTGTAAATAAATAACATTTCTCAACATGTAACATGACTTTTATTCACAGTCTATAATCATCTCACATATACAATGCCCAATAGGCACTCAGTTTTACATATATGTATATGCGTCTATACATATTGTATATATTGTCACATTAGACACAAAAATAGCAAGAGAAGGGTATGTGGGAGCTGCCTGTGGTTTTGTTGTGTTTACAGTAAGGCTGTTTTGTGTGTGGTCCGCTCCTGGGTATGCCCACAAGGATGCATTGTGTGTGTAGGGGATGCAGTGTGTTTTTAAAGTGGAAACAGCTTGTGTGTAAAGTGGTGCAGTGTATGTGTGTAGTGGATTCAGTGTGTGTTTGTGTGCAGTGGATGCAGAGTGTTTGTATAGTGGATGTAGAGGGTATGTATAGCAGATGTATAGCAGTATGTGTATAGTGGATGCAGTTTGTGTGTAATGACTGCAGTGTGTGTAAAGTGGATGTGATGTGTTAGTAATGGATGCACTGTGCGTGCGTGTAAAGTGGATGTTTTGTGTGTTTGTAATGAATGCAGTGTGTTTAATGGATGCACTGTGTAAAGGATGTGGTGTATAGTGCAGATGAATGGTTTGTGTAGTGAATGCAGTGTGAGTGTAGTGGATGCTGTGTGTGTGTTTGTGCAATGGATGTAGTATGTGTTTGTGTAGGTGCTGCATTCTGGAAAACAAGTTTAAAAAATATATATATTTTCTATTCCATCTCTCTAAATATTACCTGTGGCTAGAAGGGGGAACATTGCACTCCCTGGTGGTCATGTGGCATGGTGCAGGCTGACAGGCTTCCAGGTAGGTGCCTGCATAATGAACAGGGAGTCCTCTTCACTATGCAATTGCATTTTTCAGCTTCTGACAGCTCCTCTGTCCAACTCTTATGAGACTAGTATGCCATGTGGAGAGTTGACAGCATGAGTGTGGGGGAGGGAGTGATGTCACAGCATGGGTGTGTGAAGGAGGAGGGGGTGTGAAACCGTGAGTGGGGGACAGGGTGATGTGCCAGAATGCTTGTGTGGGGGTGATGTGACATGAGTGTGTAAGTGGTGAGTGAAGTGTTTGTGGGGGACAGGGCATATGACAGCATGAATGAGTGGGGGTGATGTGACAGAATTTGTGTGTGGGTGAGGGGGTGATGTGATAGCATAAGTGTGTGGGAGATGGTGAATGTGATAGCATAAGTGTGTGAGATATGGTGAATGTGATAGCATGAGTCTGTGCGGTAGCGGGAATGTGACAGCATGATCATATGGGGATGGAGGAGTGATGTGATATGACAGCATGACTATATGGGGGATGGGGAGAAGTGACAGCATTAGTGTGGAGGAGGGGATAATGTGACAGCATGAGTATGTGAGGGTCGTGTGATGTGACAGCATAACTGGATGGGGAGGGGGGGTGATATGGCAGCATGAAGTTGTGGAAGCAGGGTGATGTGACAGCATGAGTATGTGAGGTTGGAGGATGATGTGACAGCATGACTGAATGGGGAGGGGGGATGTTTCTACATATCTGTGGGATAAGGTGATGTGTGGGTGGGGGGTGATATGACAGCATGAGTATGTGGGAGGCTGATGTCACAGGGTAAGTGTGTGTCTGTAGGTGAGTACATTTTATTTGTGTATGTGGCATTTCCTTTTCATCCTCCACACACATTGCTGATTGTTTTGTTATATGTGAGAGCTCGTTCTTACGTCCATTCAGCTCTCTCTGCTTCAGCCACCCACTATTTGCTCTGTGTGAGGGTGGCTGTCCCTCAGTGTGTACTGGCTGCTTCCCTGTTGTTTTCACATGGAGCTCAGGATGTTACATCTCCCTCTGTGCTCTGTGTAAAGACAGTGAGACAGACAGGGG
This sequence comes from Pelobates cultripes, assembly GCA_933207985.1. Taxonomy (NCBI): domain Eukaryota; kingdom Metazoa; phylum Chordata; class Amphibia; order Anura; family Pelobatidae; genus Pelobates; species Pelobates cultripes. The sequence goes on from OW240912.1 coordinate 42,244,142, forward strand.
AGATTAAACTTCTGATCTCTTCCGCTCCCTCCTCCCTTTTAGCTGCTGTTGCTTTGGCTGTAGGAGAGATGAATATAGTCAGCCTGTATTCATCTATTTGAAGTTCACAGCATAGCTTTGCTGTGCTGTAAACTTTAGAAACTTTAATATAGGCAATAAATGAATTTCATTTTCAAATATGCAAATCATGTATACACAAATGATGATGTGAAATGGTTAAGGGGTTAAGATCTAAGTCAGTGTAGTGAAGAGGTAGTATAATCCACAGTATCTCCGCTGGTAAACAGGAGCAGCATAAAATAATCCAGGAAAAACAAGTACAGCATACAATAATCCCGGTAGCGTTATAAGGATCCTTCCTTCCCAAGAACTAGACGACACATAGGCTGGGAGTCAACTGAGGTTTTATTCACAAGCTCCAGTATTTATGTGGTTCCCCATGCAAGGGGTTTCCTTAATTACTTTACAGGGGTTGTACAGTAGGGGACTACATGGGGAACTTAACATATAGGATATTTCTCCTACCATGCACCACTGTACGAGAGGGATACTCCCATACGAATATCCTGTTAAGTGGATTATCCCTCCGTACAGCAGAACTGGCTTTTTACTTAAAAATCCATAACTTAGATTTTATTCGTGCCATTGTACCAAATGACCGTTCGGCAGATAGCTGGGGTCTGAGCGCATACTTCGTGAAAGTACCGCTCAGATCCCAGCACCATTAGCCAAACGCCGCACGAAATACACTTGAATATAAATTCCTCATAAAAGTCACGAATACACATGTATGGAAAAAATACAGAAAGACCATGGTCCCGAATGGCCTCGAGGTCCAGCGGTGTTCGTGCTGTTGAGCAGCAGATTTTAGTTCCAGGCACTCGACGACCAAACACCGCTGGGCTAACAAAGGATTCAAGATGGCCGCCACCGCATGGTCGGTATCCGAACGGCGGCCACCCTGAAAATCTAACTGCTGAGAGATACATTGTTGCCATCTGTAATGGGAGCCACACGACCCCCTGTGTGTGGTCTCCAATTCGGTACTTTGTTCGTTTCACGAACAGTGTTGAAATTTACTGTTCGTGAAACTGCTATATGAATGCTGGCGGCTTTCGTGCCGCCAGCATACGAATGCTCTCGTTCACATAAAATACAGAATAGGCAACATGGACAGTTCAGGCAGTCTTAAAGCCACAATATCATATAAATGTAAATACAGTCTTAAGTGGCTAGGTTTGCCACAGTCAGCAATTAAATGAATGTTGTAGTAAGAGTTTACATTTGGTGAATAACTACATTGGATGCCAACATCAGGTTACAAACAATTTGTTCTTGTGATACACATATTTATTTCTACAAAAAAAGTGTAAATAAAAAATGAATGATAATTAATGAAGTAATAGAATATACACAATAACTGAGGATTGCCTATGGATATATCTCAATCTATCTAGAAATATATGAATGCACTCAAGGTGAATGGAAACAATGTCACAGAACAATGTCACATTTTATTTAAATACCATAAAGAAGCAATTATACAATTTTTAAACATGTATTAACAGACCTCTACATAATATTTTATATATGAAGGCAGCATTTATTTAAATATATATTTAAATATTAACTGGCTAAAATGAAATGAGAAAATTGAGATTTTTTAAAGCAACATAAAGTAATGAAACAAAACATTTAAGTCAGGCATTCAGAGACAAAACATGACACACAAATAATAAAAACACTTTACATAATATTGTATTATTACATGTATATTTTGTTTTTAATGTTGTCACATACAGCTATCCACTGTTTTAACTAGGAAATCAATGAGCCGATATCAGTACTGAGAGGTAATTTATTAGGGCTAGGGGTAACTTTTTTGTTTTCCTGTGAATTATTCTACTGTGCGTTTTCTCTGTGACTTTTCTCCCATGGATTCACATTCACAGATCTTCTATATCGTGAAAACGGTACTCTGTCAATAAAGTTACAGCATCAGATAACAGTCAACTTTTTGGCCCACTCTTGAACCTTTGTCAAGACACCTAATTATATATATATCTGCCTACCACATATCTTATGCTTGTTAGCTTTCTTATCTCTTTCTCTCATTGCAGACTATGTTAGGGGTTTATAAATACTAATAAGAAAATACAATAAGAAAAACATGCCATTATGCACCACTACAGGAAAACTCTCTGCATTTAGTACTTTCTACTCAGAATATCACCTGGGTTGTTTACTTTTATAAATACATTTTCTAATTTTGCCTACATGATTTTTTTTTTTTTTATTTACTTTATGTAAGAATAAGGTTATTGCATGGTATTAATACAATATTAGTATATATATATATATATATATTATTATTTTTTTTTCAATTTGAAAGTTTATTGAAGTTTTCAAAGTTGAAAGGGGTTCAGAAGGTAAAAATGGGTAGGGGGGAGGGGGATCAGCGATTTGTACACAGGTTACATTTAGTACCCATATTCAAGATCAGATTTTTCTGCATTTCAATGTTGCATTGCATTACCATTACATGAAGGTATTATTGGAGGAAAATGTGGGGTGAAGGTGCCACTCAAATGAGCGTTGTCTATCGACTTTAGAAAGAACTTCTGTAACAGTCGGTGCCGCTCTTGATTTCCACGCTCTAGCAATTAGTCTTTGCGTGGTTAATACTATGCACTATCAATTTGGTTTTAAATCTTGGTGTAGAGGTAGGTATATCTAAGAGAAGTTATATGTGGGGTGAGCACAGCAGTTTGCTCCCTGTCAGTTGTTTGATAGTTTTGTTTATGGCTGTACAAAAGGGCATGGCACTGCCACCACACATGGAGCGTGGGTTCCACCTCTGTTTCGCACCTCCAGCATATTGAAGAGGTATTAGGATATATTTTGTGTAGGCGGCTTGGCATCATATACCACGATAAAGGTTCTTGCAATGCAGTTGATTTTGTCAATTTCTTAGTAGGTTAATGATATATTTCCATGGTTTTTGGTTCTATGTGCATTGCATATCTGTTTCCCAGTGTGCTGCTGGGTTGGAGTTGGCAAAGTGCGTATGTTGTGATAATAACCTGTAACACATGGAGAGGTTTACACTTTGGTAGCATGAAGTGGTTAATACACGTTATTTTCCATTCTGTGACCATGGTCGTGGGAGGCTGCGTTGCACCTGCTCTAAGATGAGCACCTGTTAAAAAGGAACGTAACTGAACATATGAATAGATAAGGAGTTTGGGAGGATGCATTTAGTTCTTAAAGTGTCGAATTTCATAAAGGTATGTAAGTAAAAACTTTGGTAAAGGTGGGTAACACCTTTATCTATTCAGGGTCTAGCAGTAAAAGTAGGGATTACATACGGGAAAGCTGCAAGCAGGTGGCCAGGGATATTCCCTGTTTTCTGCATAGATTGTCTTTGTGTTTATCCCATATTTGGAGGAATAGTGCGACCTGCTTCAGGGGTACCGGTATTGCTGGGCATAGGTATTTCGGTAACCACATTACAATGGAGAGTAAATAAGGGGAAAGAAGGAGATTCTCCATTTTTACCTATTGGGAATGGACCCCAGGCATTAGGTGCGGTACATTAGCTTGCAACAACCATTGCATGGAAGTATGTATGGATATCTGGAAGGGCCAGACCGCTGTTTAGCTTTTTGGCTTTTAACAAGTTTTGACTTTTAACAAGTTCATCTTCTGCATGATGGCTACTAAGGAGTGCTCAGGGTCACTAATATAAAGCAGTATGTCATCATCAAATGCACTGATTTTGGCGTCATACTTGATTTTGGCCTCACCTTTGAGCCTCACATCCAGCATGTTGCCAAATCCACCCCTTTCTTGCACCAGATACTACCAAGGAGCTTGTCCATGCTCTAGTAATTTCCCACATAGATAAATGTAACCCTCTCCTGATTGGTCTTCCCAAAAGCCGTACTGCACTGCTACAGTCCATAATGAATGCTGCTGCCAGACTGATTTTCCTCTCTAGTCGGTTCTCTCACACCTCACCCCTCTGCCAGTCCTTACATTGGCTTCCTGTATGCTATAGGAGTCAATTCAAGGTATTAATTCACACCTATAAAGCACTGAAAAACTCTAGCCCCTCTTATATCTCCTCACAGATCCACAGGTATGTCCCTTCTTGGTCTCTCCGCTCTGCCCGTGACCACCTCCTGTCCGTTGTCCGCACCCGTACGGCCAACTCACGCTTGCAGGACTTCTCGCGGGCGGCTCCCGTCCTATGGAATAGACTGCCTACCGCCATCAGACTCTCCCCTAGTCTTGCATCTTTTAAGAAGTGCCTTAAAACCCATCTTTTTGGAAAGCTTATGGCCTCCAAGACTAACCTCTACCTCACATACCTCTCTCTTGCTCTCTCCTAAAGGGCAGCCCACCTTATTTGACTGCAAATTCCTGTCCTAATATGTTTTATACCCCACCTCCTATAGAATGTAAGCTCGATTGAGCAGGGTCCTCTTCAACCTACTGTAACCCATAAGTTTTTTGTAATTGTCCTATTTATAGTTAAATCTCCCTCTCATAATATTGTAAAGCACTACAGAATCTGTTGGCGCTATATAAATGGCAATAAAAATAATAATAATAATAAAATAATCTTTATGGGGGTTTCACAGAAGTCTACTTCATGTATATCGGCATTCATTCTAATGTATTCTAATAATGGTTTGAGGGCTAGAACACAGAGAGGGCAGCCCTGTACCATTCGTTATATGAAAGGGAGGGGATAGGAATCTTGCTTGGAGCACCTGTGTATAACGCAAATGTTTGTGTGATGAGTGGAAGGGGAAAGCCATAGGCTTCCAGCGTGTGCCTCACGAAGGGCCAGCCTAGGTGGTTCCCCTAAGCCTGTCTAGTACCACTGATAATTTTCTGGTATTATCTAGCTCCTGCCGTCTGGCCACAACCCCATCTGATCATCCTTTACAAGGTAGGGAGAGAAAAGGAGTCAATTGGTTGACCAGCATTTTGGCATATGTGTTGAGGAGGGAAATGGGCCTAAAGTTCACATGTGTCAGTAGGTTTGTCTGGTTTTGGTATGGTAACTATTGCGGCCATCAACATTTCATTGGATAAGAAGCCGGTTTCCTTCGTCAACTGATATACTGTAAGGAGTTTCGGGGCCAAGACATCAACAAAAGTTTTGTAGTATAGGTTAGTTAGACCTTCTCTCCTGTTGATTTGCCAGATGGGAGACATTTAATGGTATCTTTCATTTCCTGTAAGGAAAATAGTCAGAGCTGAGACTGGTGTTGGTCGGATGTGAGTCGGATCAATGGATTGGCTTGGAGGTACGACCGTATGTCATGGAGGGATGGGGTATGTATTTTAGGGTCATTTTGTAAGTTATATAGATTGGCATAGAATTGTGCGAACGCCCTACTTATGTTTTGGGGGCTTTATATTTTTGCACCCTATTAGGTAGGATATCCTAGTGGTTGCAAGCTTATCTCGAAGCCTATTTGCTAAGTATTTGTTTGCTTTGCCACTCAGGTGATATGAAGTTGCTTTCAGCCTGTGTAGGAAGTATGATGTTTTGACGGAGTTAAGGGAGTAGAGGCGTTGGTGTATAACACGTAATTGTTTAGCCAGGACAGGGGAGGGGTGTGGTTTTTTTAAGTTTTGTTGGGTAATTGAGGCTATTTGTTTATGGCACTCTAATGTTTCCATTTGGTGTTTCCTTTTGGTGTAAGTGGATCTCCTGATGAAAAGGACACGCACCACCACTTTGTGCGTAGATCAAATGGATGTCTCGGCCGTTTCCCCATTGCAATTTTGTCGGAAGTATTCAGTCAGTTCTTTTGTTATGTCCTTTACAAAGGTCTTGTCAGTAAGCAGGGACTCATTGAGTCTCCAGTTACCCTTACCTGATAATTGCTAAGAGTCAAAGAGTTGTAACCTAACTGGGAAATGGTCCGACCAGGTGAAATCACCTATCATAAAGGTGGATACTTGCGAGAGGGCAAGATTATCCACATAGAACGTGTCTATTTGCATGTATGTGTTATGTGCTTGGAAATAGAATGTGTAGTCTCGGTCAGTGGGATGTAATATTTTCAAGGCACTGCAAAGGCCATAAAGGGATGTCACTTTGTTTATGTTTTTACACACAGAGTTTAGTTGCTTAAGTCTACGTCTTTCTGGCTTAGCTGTTGAATCCAAGCTAGAGGATTGAATAAAGTAAAATCTCCGCACAGTATTAAGCCCCCCTGTCGATAGCTTTCCACTTTGTTAAGTAGGGACTGGAGATTCCGGAGTTTCTGGAGTCAGTGTTCGGGAAATAAGCTGTTACTAGGGTGTATTGGATCTTGTTGAGCAAACCCTGTCCGATTATATATCTACTTTGTGGGTCTGTAAATTTTCATTGTAATGTGAAAGCCACGTCTTTATATATAAGGATTGAGACTCCTTTAGTTTTTTTCTCTGACAGTGCATGGAACTGGGTAGATTAGATCTTAGATTACAATACTGGGGCTCATGGTCTTTTAAAATGTGTCTCCTGAATGCAGGCAATAACTACTCCCTGTTTTTTAAGGTCATGATACAGTAGACTCCATGAGAGTTAAGCCTTTTAACGTTAAATGTGACTATTTTCATATTGTGGTAGGAGTAGATACTGTATCAGTACAGTGTTAGTAAAATCTTTGACCCTGCGTGGGAGCAAGAGTTGTGTCTTCAAATAGAACATTGAATTCCTTGTAATAATTTATTATAATAATAATTTGCGATTTTTATAGCAATTTTCTCCCTGTGAGACTCAAAGCACTTTACAAATATCCCAACATAAAGACATAAAGTTAGGAGTTTCTGATGGTCAGATGAGCAGACTGAATGCCTATGGGAAGTGGTTGGTCTTTAGCTTTTTTTTTTTTTTTTAACGTCTATAACGATGGTGCCTCTCTGATTGCGCACAGTATAGAGTTCCAGAAGGTAGGGGCAGCGTGACTGAATGCCGGGGAACCTGAGTCAGAATTGAAAAGCTAATTCGGTAAATAAGCCCTAGGGCAGGACATGAGGCCTGTAGTGAGTTGTACGAGACATGGAATTAGTGACCTAGTGGTGTGGGGGCGGGGGGAGGAGAGAGGAAAACAGAGGTATGTAGCCAACAGAAAAGAACAGAAGGCTCACACATCATATATAAAAGGCCTCACCAGGGTGGCACTTTATATATTTTTGATCTGATTATGATGATGTGCGCTATATGTTTAAAGTGATTTAGCAACATTTTATTATGCTCATAGTATATTGACAATCACATTGTTGTATTACACATATTTACTCTTAAACATTATTAGAATATGTTTCATTAGCAAGAGGACAACAAAGCCTATATTGATATTATATGCATACAAGTCATTTATGGACATCTGAGTATTAATATGTATGTGTTAAGCTGGACAAGAAAAACTATTACTGTTTCAAAAACATATTTTTACAGTGATTGATTTGATTTAATACACCTATAACTATAACTTGCAACTATACATTATAAAGCTGAATTAAATAAAATTATCAGGCAGCTGGTAAACAGACATTACCATAAGAATTGTGTGCACTCTCATGCCTTTTAATGTAATGCAAATTGTATTGACACAACATCTAAGTGTATTGATGTTTCAGTCCTTATGAGTAGACCTTTATCAACACATCACTTTATAAAATGTAGTGCAAATTTCTTTAGGGAGAATACCATGAACACTTCAATATTGTTCTCACCCTATGTGAGATGTATTGTTTTAAAGAAAATCTTTGAAACTGTAAATCATAGGTTGCCAACAGTAACATTAAACAAGTGCTCTCCAGGTAATTTAACAATGCTGATGATATGTCAATTTAAATTATTGTTCACCCTTGCCTGAAAGAACCTGATTGTCTTACCTGCTGGTTACCTCTATTGGTCAAAGTCTTTCTAACATGATTAATGTGTAGCTGATGGAATGGAGAAAAGGGGTTAACTAAAAGAAACCACTAACTGCAATACTCTCATAAAACAACTGAATCGACCAGTTCAATGTGTTTGTTTTATTAGTGTTACATTTTATAAGTATAATTATTATTCAATATATACAATATATGCAAAATATATACATACTATGTCTATGTATATTTATTATGTATATACAGTATAAGTAATTTATCTCATAAATGGCAGAGAATATGATCTATACACTAAACACACTTGATTAAGCTGAAGGTATTTTGGTACTCAGAGTGTCCCTTTAAGTTTTTTTCAGTAAACCTAATTAGCAGGTTTTGCACCTAGACCATAGATAATCCAGTATATTTGTGTGTGTGTGTGTGTGTGTGTATATATATATATATATATATATATATATATATATATATATATATATATCTCTGAGTTCCCTGTACCTCCGCCAAAGACCGCTTCCTAGGTGGAACAGGGGAAACCTCAGCGCTTCTGCCCCAGTTGCCATGGCTTGACTGAGGCCCTCCTGGAGCCTCTCTGTACTGGAGCAGGATAGGGGACTAACTCTGTTCCCTCCCAGGTACTGAACAACACACAGTCCTAGGAGATCTAGTCATTACAAGGACTTTCCCAGCTGAATCCTCCATAAACTGGAACAAGTTGCTGAACAGTGATTTAGCCCTTTTCCTTTTAGCCCAAAACATATTACAAATAGTGATGTACCGAACGGTTCGCTGGCGAACGGTTCCCGGCGAACATAGCATGTTCGCGTTCGCCACGGCGGGCGAACATATGCGCGGTTCGACCCGCCCCCTATTCGTCATCATTGAGTAAACTTTGACCCTGTACCTCACAGTCAGCAGACACATTCCAGCCAATTAGCAGCACACCCTCCTAGCAGACCCTCCCACCTCCTGGAAGGCATCCATTTTAGATTCATTCTCAAGCTGCATGCTTAGTAAGAGGAGGGAAAGTGTAGCTGCTGTTAATAAGATAGGGAAAAGCATAGCTAGGTTAGGGATAAGGGTATGCTTTTTAATTTTTTTTTTCTATGTAATGTAATTGCACTTAGTTGTCTGCCACTGCTGCCAGCTTCTGTTTCAGGCTCACAGTGCATACTGTGCCCATTTCCCCAGTCATTGCCACCGCTTACATCTGGTGTCACAATAGCTTGGATTTAAAAACAAAAAACTTTTTTCACTGTTATAGATTGAATAGCAGTCAGTGTCCTTAAAGCGGGTGTGTTACGCTAACAGTGGATACGGTGACCAGTGCCACCACTTAGATCTGGTGACACAAAGCTTGGATTTAAAAACAAAAAACTTTTTTCACTGTTATAGATTGAATAGCAGTTAGTTATCTTCAAGCGGGTGTCAGGCCTACAGCCTGTGCTCTGCACAACTGTGCCAGTGCACATTGCCACTCATATCTGGTCTCACAGTAGCTTGCACGCATAGTACCACTAATCCCAACAAAAATGACAGGCAGAGGCAGGCCACCCCGCAGGGGCCATCGTGGTCGTGGTGCTGTGATTCCCTTTGGCCCTAGAATAATGCCCAGTTTTCAGAGGCCACGTACCCTGAACTTGAAAAGTTCTGAGGACATAGTTGACTGGCTAACACAGGACACCCAATCTTCTACAGCCTCAGCTCAGAACCTTGACGCACCATCCTCCTCCAACTTAGCTTCAGGCACCTCTCAAGATACCACTCACCCGCCTGCCGCCACCACCAAAACTAGCACTACAGCCGCTTCAGTTGGTATGTCAGAGGAGTTATTCACACATCCGTTTGAAGAAATGAGTGATGCGCAACCATTATTGCCAGAGGATGAAGATAACAGGGATATGTCTCAGGCAGGCAGCATTACACACATGGACGTACGGTGCGATGATGATGATGATGTTGTACCCGCTGCTGCTTCCTTTGCTGAGTTGTCAGATACAAGTGAAGCGGTTGATGATGACGATGCGTCCATGGATGTCACGTGGGTGCCCGCTCGTCAAGAAGAACAGGGCGAAAGTTCAAATGGGGAGACAGGGAGGAGGAGGAGACGAGTTGGAAGCAGGGGGAGGTCGTCGCAAGGAGCTAGTGGCACAGTCAGACAGCATGCATCGGCACCCGGGTCAGCCCGACAGCACGCCAATCAACGCATGCTGTGTCCACCACCAGAATGCCGTCATTGCAGAGCTCAGCAGTGTGGAATTTTTTTTGTGTGTCTGCCTCTGACAACAGCGATGCCATTTGCAACCTGTGCCAAAAGAAACTGAGTCGTGGGAAGCCCAACACCCACCTAGGTACAACTGCTTTGCGTAGGCACATGATCTCACATCACAAATGCCTATGGGATCAACACATGAGTACAAGCAGCTCGCCTACTCTAAGCCGCCAGCCTCCTCCTGGTCCAGCATCTTCAGCCACATCAACCACTGCTGTCCTCCTTGACCCCTCTCAACCATCCGCCACTCCGCCTCCCGCCTTGAGCAGTTCACGCTCATCTTCCCACAGTCATGTGTCTGTCAAGGACATGCGTTTGAGCCGCAAGAAGACAATACCGTCAGAAAGTCACCCTTTGCACACAGCGCCGCCTGACACCTGGCTTGTCTGAACTATTAGCCCGCCAGCTTTTACCATACAATCTGGTGGAGTCTGAGGCGTTCAAAAAATTTGTAGCTATTGGGACACCGCAGTGGAAGGTACCCGGCCAAAATTTCTTTGCGCAAAAGGAAATCCCCAACCTGTACTCGACTGTGCAAAAGGAAGTAATGGCATGTCTGGCACACAGTGTTGGGGCAAGGGTCCATCTGACCACTGATACCTGGTCTGCAAAGCATGGTCAGGGCAGGCATATCACCTACACTGCGCATTGGGTAAACCTGCTGACTGCTGCCAAGCATGGAATGCATGGCTCTGCAGAGGAGTTGGTGACACCGCCACGACTTGCAGGCAGTCCTTCTGCCACCTCCTCTACTCCTCCTACTCCATCCTCTTCCATAACCTCCTAGGCTGAGTCCTCTTCTGCTGCTGCGTCTTGCTCCACATCAACGCACCCCCCAGCTCCCCAGGTACTATTCCACATCCCGGATACGGCAGTGTCACGCCGTCTTGGGTTTGACTTGCTTGAAAGCAGAGAGTCACACCGGACAAGCACCCCTGTCCGCCATGAACGCACAGGTGGAAAAGTGGCTGACTCCGCAGCGACTGGATATCGGCAAAGTGGTTTGTGACAACGGAACAAATTTGTTAGCGGCATTGAAGTTGGGCAAGTTGTCACATGTGCCGTGCATGGCACATGTGTGTAATCTGATCGTACAACGCTTTGTGCATAAGTACATAGGCTTACAGGACGTCCTGAAGCAGGCCAGGAAGGTGTGTGGCCATTTCAGGCGTTCCTACACGGCCATGGCTCACTTTGCCGATATCCAGCGGCGAAACAACATGCCAGTGAGGCGCTTGATTTGCGACAGCCCGACACGTTGGAATTCAACACTCCTAATGTTCGACCGCCTGCTCCAACAAGAAAAAGCCGTTAATGAATATTTGTATGACCGGGTGCTAGGACAGCCTCTGGGGAGCTGGGAATTTTTTTGCCACGTTACTGGACGCTCATGCGCAATGCCTGTAGGCTCATGCGCCCTTTTGAGGAGGTGACAAATTTAGTCAGTCGCACCGAAGGCACCATCAGTGACATCATACCATTTGTTTTCTTCCTGGAGCGTGCCCTGCGAAGAGTGCTGGATCAGGCCGTAGATGAGCGTGAAGAGGAAGAGGAAGAGTTGTGGTCACCATCACCTCCAGAACAGCCTTATCAGCATCGCTTGCTGGACCTGCGGCAACGCTGGAAGAGGATTGTGAGGAAGAGGAGTCAGAGGAGGAATGTGGCTTTGAGGAGGAGGAAGAGGAGGAGCAAGACCAACCACAACAGGCATCCCAGGGTGCTTGTTTTCACCTATCTGGTACCTGTGGTGTTGTACGTGGCTGGGGGGAAGAAAATACCTTCATTGACATCAGTGAGGAGGAGGAACGGGAAATGAGTAGCTCGGCATCCAACCTTGTGCAAATGGGGTCTTTCATGCTGTCGTGCCTGTTGACGGACCCTCGTATAAAAAGGCTGAAGGAGAAAGACCTGTACTGGGTGTCCACGCTACTAGACCCCCGGTATAAGCAGAAAGTGGCGGAAATGTTACCGAATTACAACAAGTATGAAAGGATGCAGCATTTGCAAAATAAATTGAAAAGTATGTTTTACACAGCGTATAAGGGTGATGTCACAGCACAACGGGAATCTAACAGGGGGAGAGGTGGAAGTCATCCTCCTCCTCCCATGACCACGCCGGCAAGGACAGGACGCTTTAGAGACGGGTTGTTGATGGAGGACATGCAGACCTTTTTAAGTCCTACGCATCGCCACAGCCCTTCGGGATCCACCCTCAGAGAGCGACTCGACCGACAGGTAGCAGACTACCTCGCCTTAACTGCAGATATCAACACTCTGAGGAGAGATGAACCCCTTGACTACTGGGTGTGCAGGCTTGACCTGTGGCCTGAGCTATCCCAATTTGCGATAGAACTTCTGGCCTGCCCCGCTTCAAGTGTCCTGTCAGAAAGGACCTTCAGTGCAGCAGGAGGTATTGTCACTGAGAAGAGAAGTCGCCTAGGTCAAAAAAGTCTAGATTACCTCACTTTTATTAAGATGAATGAGGGATGGATCCCGAAGGGACTGACACTGGGCGATACATTAGATTAAAAAGGCCTGATGAGATGAGCTGCCTTGGGCTAAAAATGGTCCACACGCTGCTGTATTTTAGCTCTGAATGCCTGTTGACTTGCGTGACTGATCCGCCACCAACTTGGGTTCAAGCCGCCATCTTTTAGGGCACTTTCTGCCTGTGAAACAAACATCAGTTATAGATTGAATAGCAGTTAGTTGTCTCAAAGCTGGTGTGTCAGCCCTACAGCGTGTACTCTGCCAGTACGCTGCCACCTCCTCTACCCCTCCTACTCCATCCTCTTCCATAACCTCCTCGGCTTAGTCCTCTTCTGCTGCTGCGTCTTGCTCCACATCAACGGATAGGGGGCGTAACAGTGATTAAACTGATAACAATAGTACTAAACACACCACTCCTATCTGGTGGTACATTAGATTGCACGCGCAGTGCCCCAAATTTGTTGTGATCTGTGAGTAAGGTAAACGGTTGTCCATACAAGTAGGTTGCAGCTTTTTGAGGGCCCACACCACCGCCATGCACTCCCTTTCAATGGCAGTGAATCTACTTCGCTATGCAAAAGTTTACGGCTTAGATAAAAATCAATGCCGTGTACACGTCCACTGATAGGAGACGCGGAAGGTATTAAACTGAACAGTCTCTATTCTGCTCTTGCATTTCTATTTCTTCATAGAAAATGAAAAAATTCTGTGAAGACGTTGGCAGGGCTATTCACTTGTGTGATCTGTCATGAATTGTCATTTGAATGTTATTTTGAACTGTGGGGCACAAGAACTTGAATCTGACAAAATGGTTGCCATATACACGTCCACTGATAGGAGACGCGGAAGGTATTAAACTGATCAGAACAATACTAAACACACCACAAATAAGGTTTCTCTCCTGAATGGCTCCTCAAATGATGCTTAAGATTAGAAGCGGCTGAAAAGCATTTCTCACACTCCGAACAAAAATATATTTTTTTAACATTCTCTCCACTTTGAACGAAATGACGCTTGGGAAGAGATTAACATAATTAAACACAGGCAGTAAAAATACAGTTTTTAGCCATACCCTGTAACTTTAAAACTACGCATCCCATCTTCATAATTACATATTTGGAATCAGCACACTTAAAACATAAACATAACCAAAAATCAGCCAAATCCAACCAGGGGTTAAAAAGTTAGCTGGAGGTCCCTTTATGACCGACCGCAAGCACATTTTCCTGCCCAAAACAGTTCCATAGATTTGGGCTGTGAGGTCGGTCTATTTCAGGCTGAAAAAACGACTAAGTCCCATCGCCGAATGGGACTTAGGCTCTGCAGCTGTAAAACCAGTAGGGGAGAAGGTAGAGCTCAGCGGTGTTCGCGGAAATGTGTAGCCGATTTTAGTTCCATGAATTTGGCTACACATACCGCTGACCTCGCCGAATGATCAAAGATGGCCGCCGCCACGTGTTCGGCAAACGAACAAAGACCTCCCAGCATTGTCAATTAAGCTGCGGTTAACCGCAGCTTCTGGGAGGTAAATTGCCTGCACACTTCCACTTCTGGGTGGTCTGCTTGTGTGGTACTTGGTTCAGTAAGCCCCATTTACTGAACCAAGTGGGAATTAGCCAGGCAGGCACAAAGGGTTTGCACCAGGTCTGGGGACACAGGGGACACCGTCTTAAAGGGGCCGTGTCCCCATCAAGTCTGGGGACACGGCCTTAAAGGGGCAGTGTCCCAATCTTCCTGATGTCACAAAAAAGGTGTTTAAAGGGCCAGCACCAGTCACATAAAGAGTCCATAAGCCCCAATATGCCCACCGACAGTCTTAAAGGGCCATACACACCAAATAAAAGTGCATACATTTTCACAATCTCCCAGGGGCCATAGTCATGCGGGAGGAGGCTGGTAAATAGGCTTCTCCACAACCCAGGGAAGCAGGGCAATTTGCCATTTAAAGGGCCCGTTACAAATAGCAGTTTGTAACAAGGTGTCAATCCATATCTGCCAAGTGACCCTATGTAGGGGGAACAGTCCCTATTCTGCTCTGTGTCAGTGTGTATCATGGTCTCTGAGGACAGGTGTCAAACCATATCTGCCAAGTGACCCTATGTAGGGGTAACAGTCTCTATTCTGCTCTGTGTCAGTGTGTATCAGGGAACCTTAGGACAGGTGTCAATCCATATCTGCCAAGTGACCCTATGTAGGGGGACCAGTCCCTATTCTACTCTGTGTCAGTGTGTATCAGGGAACCTTAGGACAGGTGTCAATCCATATCTGCCAAGTGACCCTATGCAGGGGGAACAGTCCCTATTCTGCTCTGTGTCAGTGTGTATCAGGGATCCTTAGGACAGGTGTCAATCCATATCTGCCAAGTGACCCTATGTAGGGGGACCAGTCTCTATTCTGCTCTGTGTCCGTGTGCATCAGGGGCTCTGAGGACAGGTGTCAATCCATATTTCAAGGTGTCAATATGTCATATGTCAGGTGTCAATCCATATTCATTGTGATTTAGGAATGTTAGGTGATTTCTGCCCTTTATGGTTTAAAACCAGACTCTGCATCAACTGTGTAATTTTCCATGGGAGTTTTGCCATGGATCCCCCTCCCGCATGCCACAGTCCAGGTGTTAGTCCCCTTGAAACAACTTTTCCATCACTATTGTGGCCAGAAAGAGTCCCTGTGTGTTTTAAAATTCGCCTGCCCATTGAAGTCAATGGCGTTTCGGGCGGTTCGCCGTTCGCGAACCGAAAATTTCGGGTTCGCGACATCACTAATCATTATATCATGAATCTATAGCTTCACTAATATTGCTTCCATTACTAATGTTTCTCTCTTCTCTTCTACCCTCCCAAAATCTCTCCCCCTGCTGCAATTCCTATTTAACCTCCACTCTATGTTTGTTGGTTCCCTCTTTTCAATTTTGAGTATACTATGAAAAAAGAAAAATAATTTAATAAATAAATGTTCTCTTCTCTCCCTCTATCCCTTCTACTCTCCTTCTCCCTTCTCTTTTTCTTTCTCTTTCTCATCCACACCCCTGTTTCTTCAATTATCTCAATAATAGCTAGGGTCCTACTTCTAATTCCAACTTCGATATTCAACCCATTCCATCAGAGTTTACTATCAATAGATAGTCATTAATCTTAATGTTGCAACTTATAGCTAACTAGTTCAGAAAAAAGTGCAAAAATATCCCATTGTTTGTTAATTATCCCTTTCTCAGTGATCTACACATATTCTCGTTTGTAGATAACAAAGATTACATTTAATGGGCAATCTTTATGTTAATTTCCTCAAAGGCCTTTGGAGAAGTCTCAGATTGTAATTGCTATAAAATGTATCAATACATTTTGGATTATTCATCCAAAGCTTTATAATCAAATGTGACAAATAGTCTTAATAATTGGTAAAGGGGTTTAATTGCCAAATCTTCACCTGTGATACTAAACTACCGTATAATCGATCTTTCCAACATCTTGTCTAACTTTCATACTCACATTTGGATACTTAGGCTCTTTAAGTTAAAGATAACCAGTACTCTCAATAATAGATGAATAAGTCATCATACCAGATCTGCGCTTAGGATGATATATCGATATTCAATTATCATATAGGCAGTTTTTCAAACAAACAATTTATCTTAACACTAATTATTTTAGCTAAAGAAAGTGAAAATTTTAAATAACCCAACCGTGCTTCACAATCCGCCTCATCTATTTCTTCTAGTAGTGATGCCTTTAAATAGTCCTAACTAATATTTAATCCTATCAAATCTTTCAGTGTTCACAACAGTACATTAGTACTTAAACTCAGAGAGCGAGAGATTCAATTTACTAATTAGAGATTGATTTACTAATCAGTCTCATTATAAAAATAGATCTAAATACAAAGTAATTGAATTATAATCCAAATTTTAATCATGCCTGGTGCTTATACAGTGTTACCTTAAATAGTTTCTTATTTAAACTTTCAATTATTTGTCTGTCCTTATTATTGTTAATATTCATACCAGCTGTGCTTAATACATTCATACAGATTGTTTATCCATTTATCAAATATATCTTTCTATTTCAAAAGTGTGGAAAAAAAGAAAACTTTCCTTTTTATCTCCTTTCCCTCTCCCTTCGAATCTCTCCTCCTCTCCTCCCTCCCCTATGTATTCCTACCCTCTTTTACATGCGTGTACCTCCACCCATCTCAGAATTTAAGCAGTGTCATAACTTCAAATATAACTCTATTCTGTATATCTATCGTATAATATAGCTTATTAACTTATTAATATATCTTATTATCAATAATTCAATAGTCTTCCCAGAATTTATGGATGATCCCATTGATGGGAAAGGATAATGTAAAACTTTGGTAGTGGGACAGGAAACTCAAATCAACATTTAGCACTCTAAAAAAGTAATTTGAGAATAGAGAGAAAATTATATATGTTTTAATCACATTGTACAAACTCACAGAAGCAAATATGTGCATCCAAAACAGAGGTACGCAGGATTGGTATAGTTGTTGTTAGTTGTGCCACCAACTAAAAACATGATTGGTGCTCTCAGCAGGAGACAAATGTAATAGAAATAAATTAATAAAAAAATAGCTTTTAATACTATTAAGGGAAGAAACACTAAATTGTATAGCATGAGTCAAGCCAGATGGTTAGAAAATTGTAAACTTATATCTGTCATGGCAAGTTCACTTTAAAATCTGGTAAAATAACTTTATAAAAGAAAACTCCTATATCTAATACTTTTTTTATTTTTGTGATGCAGAAGCTCAGTAATATAAGTATAATTTGTCAACCTAACCAAATGACCCATCCAACTCTTGCTTCTAGCTTAACGACTGATTGTATTCCTGCTGTTTGCCAATAAATACAGCCAACTAAGGCCTCAATCTAATATTGTTGGATAAGCTTTATAAACGATTTTGAAGCCATTTATAATATAATCATTTCAAAATATCAAAACATAAAAAAATGTCATACTTGAATCTGTACAGTATATACAGTAGTGTGTATAGACAAGGGAATATATATATATACCTATATATGTACCTATATATCAATTAACAAATCATTGATTGTATGGATGCATTGGAAAATTGGAAAAAAGATGTATCAATAAATGAACAAATATCAATAAACATTACAATAAACTTAAAAAAGTAAAGCATTTTAAAAGGGTTTGCAAAAAATATTAAATTGAGACCTTAATGTCAGACAGTGGATTTACTAAATGTGTTACAAAAAAATGTAACTATAAATGTATTTATAGCGAGTTGGTACTAAATAAACCTTAATGTGTTTTCCACCAGGGCACGTGGAGACAGGATTAAACTCACTTCGAATTGGAAGCCCTGACCTGCTGAAATTCACAGGCTTTGATTTTTTTTATCATAAGGGAATTCCCTACACTGGCACGGTGAGCATGGATTGTGTACAGTACATGTACAATAATAATATTACAGAGTCACAAAGATAAGGCCCCAAAAAGATAGATGTTGGCAGAAAAGAGAAAGGAGAAAGACAGAAGAATTACATATAAATGGAAGTAATGAAAAAAAAAAACATAGATATTTTAATTATTTATTTATAAGCGAGTAAGTAAAAAAGACAAATGCTCCTGACTGGGGTAACTAAGCATGGGGCCTTAGATGCAAAGAAAAGGTATGTAGCAGAGTCCTGGTATTTCACAGGTTAACTCCACTAAGATCCCAGTGAGGCTCAGGAACAAGTGATGAAAAATCCCATGAAGCAATAATTCCAATAAGCCAAGCAATCCACGATATCCCCATACAGATCCCAATGACTGGACGACACACAGCATCAGGAGCAGAACTGATGTTTATTCCACACAACCTCCTTTTAAGCATTTCTCCCATGCAAGGGAGGGATTCACATTCATTAATACAGTACCCAGTGAAATAGCAGTTACCTCCCACACATCTCCTCCCCTTAGTATGACACCTAATCCCATTATACAGGTTACAGTTTTCCCCAAGTTCTGGATGTACCCCAAGATTAGCAGGTACACCCATACTTTGGGTACCCCCTGGTAGCCCTGATCTGGGTGACTAACATATCCAAAATTCACCCAGATCGGACCAGGGGTTTGGGAGTTAGGTGGAGGGTGAAATTTGACCAACCGCACACAAGGTGGTTTGGCCCTGCGGTCGGTCACCATTCAGGAGGTAAAATACATTGAAATACATGCCATCCACAATTAAACTGTAATTCGCCTGAATGCCCTAGTTCGGTACTCCAAACTCACCGAACGGGGGGTCTGATTCATCTTCCCGTTCGGGAGTTATGGAGCTCTGGAGGTGTCAGCGGTGTTCGGGTAATCGAGTGTCTGATTTGGGTTCCAGACACTCGACGACCAAACACCACTTGGTCTTTCGTGTGTAAGATGGCCGCCGCCACATGTTCGTATGCTGAATGGCGGCCACCCAGATACAGCAATAAACCACCTATTAGTCTGCGGTTAACACATGTTTGACACTTAATTGGGAACACACTTCACTCTGGGGAGGTCTATTAGTTCGGTAGTTTCCATTCGTATGAAATACATATGGAAACTACTGAACAAACATACGAATGCTAGTTACAGGGAATTACAAAACATAATTAACACACGAATTTCAGGATTCTCATAGTCTTTTAAGGACAGCCACAGTGCCATCCGCTACAAGGTAGTTTTAAGTTTGTGGATGAATGAAGCATATAGAGGTGATGGGGTAGAGAACATTTCTAGACTTGAGAGGGTCACATAGAAACAGTCAAGAAAGAATTCAGGAGTAATACTGTTGGGGTAATTTATAAAAGGGAAGTTTAAGCCAGCAGAGTTTTTACAACAAAGAGTGGCAGATAGATTGACAAGAAACAGATAAAGGGATGGAATAAGTCACACATAAATGTCTGTGATATCTGACATGGGAGATCGACATTGGAGAAGAGATATTTGAGACACAGAAAAGGAATGATGATAGACAGAAGAAGATTGCTGTCACAGAGGAGGGAGTGTTTGTAACCCAGAATTGATATAGGAATGACATTAGATATTGATGCAACTACACAGAAGAGGAACAGTGAGATAGTAGAGACAGATGGTGTTAACAGAGAACAGTAAATAACTAGATGGTCCAACACACCATCTAATGTTCCTTTATTAATAATCAAAAACTGGTAACAATTTGGTCTCCTCCAAAGACCTTTATCAAAACTAATTTCGGATCCTATGCATCCTGTATGAAGCTTCGTCAATGACAGAGGATTTGTATAGCAATGATCATGGATATATATGGCCTTGACAGAGAAGGAGGACAAAAGTTATGAAAAAATTCAGATGACTGTGACAGAGAAGAGGAATATTTATGAAAGCAGGTGGTAGATGACTGATGCAAAGCCAAGAAGCAGAGGTCATTGTAGAGCTAGAATGGCCATTACTCAAGGATGTTAAAGAGATGATTTAATGAGAAGAATTCCATGACTCAATAAAGGGACCACAGTGATATATGAAAGTTGAAATTCTAGGGAGACCATTCAAGAGAAAGGACATAGGAGACATAGGAGTGACATGGCAGACAGCATTGATTCCACATAAAGATATCAGTGATACCACATAAACAGGTAGCAGGCAAATCATGTAAATATAGCTGTGGCACTACATAGAGGTGGCAATGATGTTGCACAGAGACAGAAATTATATCACAGAGAGACAGCAGTGTTACCACATACAAATTATATAAAATGAAGAAAGTGATAGGTCTAAAAAGTAACAGATACATGCTGGTGTAATATAATAAACAACATATGTTGGGACAAATATTGATATAAATATCATAATAATAATAATAATAATAATATGGACTTTCTTTGCAGATGACTGTTGTGAATGTGGATAAGCAACCAAAACCAAATGCAAATGTATTCATAATTGTGAACAACGGTGATGAGAAGACCAACATATCTCTGGTGACTGATGAGAAGGGATTAGCTCACTTTTCCCTCGATACATCTGAATGGAAGGAGCCTGTCATGATACATGTGAGTCACTTTTGATTTCTAAAACTGAGGGGAATAATAGTTGGCCAGTAAATGCTATGAATTATCTGTACGTCAATCTGTCTAAAGGACAACACCCCAGCTTTCATCCCTCCTCCCTGTGCTATTTCCCAGTTTTTCACACACTTTAGAGGAACATGCCCCTCACCAGATCTCACATGCCTAATGACACTTTCCACATTCCCGATAAGCACCTATTCATCCTGATTTATCATAATAAAAGTTTCTTCCCAACATCCTTTAATTCTCTCTTCTCGATTGTAAAGTTGCATAATGAAATACTTAAATTTGTTGTAAAATATACAAGTTCGTCAACTGTTTTTTTCTGATCTAAATAAAAAATAAAATTTGAAGTGATTTTCTGTTGTGCTACAAAAAGTGAAAACAATTTCTGGTTTTGTAAAAAGCTTTTACTATGCTTATTATGATTCACATGCTTGATTATTATATTTTTTTAGGCAAGATCTGGCTCTGTACTCTAGGGAGACAACAAAACAATTGAGCACAGAACCTAGGGGGTTCTGTGCTTAAATAGGGGAGAGGTAATAGGAGCCCTCCCACAAGGAGTGGTCTCGGGGCCTATATAATTGGAAGGCTCCTCTGGGTGAGTAGGTGTCCACACCTCCCTATGTGGATGGGATGCTATGTCAGTTCGTTCATTTAACTTACAAGCCTCAATTCTCCAGTATAAGCTGGTGGCTAAAAGGAGGGTTTGGCATGTCTCCCACTCCCAGGGTACTGAAATCCACGTGGCATCTGGTGAGTGAGCGTAGCACACCAGCCTCTCATGGCGTGCCATGATAGGGATTTAGACAGATTGGGGGACTGGGCACTCAAATGGTAAATTAAATCTAATGTAGAAAAATGCAAAGTACTATCTTGCTCACATTGTATTTCTTAACAGAGTTTTGTGTGATCTATAAACACCGAAACATGCCTTTCAAGGCCTATTTTAAGATCATCTATATATGTTAAATAGTAGCGGTCCCAGAACAGAACCCTTACCACTTACCACTTTTGTCCAGCTTAAAATGTCCCATTAATAACAACTCTCTATCAATTAGCTACCCAGTCATGTGTCTTATTCCACCATGTTTCTGTTATGCCTATTATGTCATATTGCTTAGTGTACGCTATTGCCGCTAGTTCCCCCATTTTGTTATTTAGGCTTCTTGCAATAAAAAGCATACATTTAAAATTATCATGAGTCACTTGTACTTGATGTGAATTTTTATTAATATTACTTACATCCTCTGTTCTGATATTGCTCCTCCCCTTGTCTCCACACCCTTTTACTGAGCTAAACTCCTTTCTGTCCATTTTGTAGATTTCTGTGTGCCTACCTCCCCCCACACTAGTTTAAAATCTACTCCAACCTTCTAGTCATCCTGTCCCCCAGAACAGCATACCTTCTTCTATCAAAGTGCAATACATCCAGGGCTCTAGTCCTGCAGGAATATGTGGGAACGATGTATCTGCACTTTTTTCCACCGCAGGAATGATGTTCCTGTTAGTAGTCTTGCAGGACAGAGGCAGCTCTCTAATTAGGTGATTTAGGTGGCCACCTAAAGGCCTCATGCTGATTGGGGCCTTGCGGCAGAAATCACCTCAAAGCAGTGTGACATGTCGGGTCCTCGGTCAGAGACCGAGGGCCCGACAGAGGAGGGGGACCAACAGCTTGCCCTTCATCCCGCCGGGTGCGAGACCCCTCAACACCACCTGCCCTTGGTGAGAGACAGCCTCCTGTCTGCAGCTCTGCCGAGTGCAGAGCTGCAGACTGAGGTGTCTCGCGATCTAAGCCAATAAGAGCATTGTCCCGGGTTACCACAGCAACACTCTGACTAGAGATCACAAGACTTACCACGTGGTCAGCAGCTACCGAAGAATCAGCCCACCGGATCATCAAGGAAAGCTGCCCACCGGACCACCAGGAAATAATTACAGAAAACTAAAGGTATTTACCTGTTCACATCCCCTCTACCCACCTTACACCCCCCCACCCACCATACAGCCCCCCAAACCACCATACAGCCACCCCTACCCACTTATAACCATCTACCCACCTTACAACCCCCTACCCACTCACAACCCCCTTACCCACTCACAGCCCCTTACCCACCTTACAGCCCCCATACCCACTCACAGACCCCTACCCACATTACAGCCCCCTACCTACATTACAGCCCCCCGAATCCCCTACCCACCATAAAGCCCACTACCCACCTTACAGCCCCCTTAACCACCTCACAGTCCCCATACCCACCTAACAGCCCCCTACTCTCTCACAGCCCCTGTACCCTCTCACAGCCCCCTACCCTCTCAGCCCCATACCTCTCACAGTCGCCCTACCATCTCACAGCCCCTAACTTCTCACAGCCCCTCTACCTTTTCATAGCTCATCTACCCTCTCACAGCCCCCCTACCCTCTCACACCTTGCCACAGCCATCCCCACCCTGTCTCCCCACACACCATCACAGCCACTACCACACACTCTGTCACAGCCCCCTCACACACCCTGTCACTCCCCCCATACATCCACCCTGTCACCTACCCACACACCTGGTCACCCTCACACACACTCTATCATCCCCACTAACACTCTCTCCATACAATATCACATCCCCAATCATTTTCAGCCTCCACACACTGTCACCCCTTCACCCAACTATATATATATATATATATATATATATTTGTATTCGGGGCCATTTCAGTATAGTATGAAATAGCTAGTGAGTATACTTATCATAATAATTAAAAGTCGGTAGAGGTGTGCCGAAACCGACGTGTGTGGTAGGCCTGTAAATAAGAGGGCCCACCTTAAATAGTATTTGAATAGAGGGAGAGGAGTGTGAGCCAAACGAGCATCTGGACCAGAAGGTGAATGAGGTAGGAGGGGGAGTCCCTTTTAAAGGGATATAGCCCCTCCCACAACTTCAGGCCCTGCCTTCCAATTTGTATTCGGGGCCATTTCAGTATAGTATGAAATAGCTAGTGAGTATACTTATCATAATTAAAAGTCGGTAGAGGTGTGCCGAAACCGACGTGTGTGGTAGGCCTGTAAATAAGAGGGCAAAAAGGAATACCCATATAATGTTATCAAAGATATTTATTAACGAAACCACAAGACATGGAGTTAGCATATTTACGGTGACATTTTCACAAATGCATGCCTTAATTCTTGTGTTGGCTGTGGTATGTAAACAGCGTAAGCGGATGACTTCCAGCGGCCCAAGGTTTTTATGATGTGAACCGGGATGTCTAGGCCTGAGGCTGTGGAGGCTGCCCCTATCCGGAATGAATGCCCAGAATAGTTTGCGGCGTTTAAGCCGAGTCTGGTCAATAGTAAGCGAATATACATCACAAATTTGGCGGTAGTGAGTGCTGTGCCGTGCAGTGAAAGGAGAGCGAGTGAGGTTCGTGTAGGTGATGACTGTAGATAGTTGTTAAAAACTTTCACCGGGCACCATGCGTTGTTGGTGGGGTAGTATTGAATAAGAACCTCGTGCCCCATCTGGCTGGTCTTAGTTGAAGGTAAGCTTAATACGTAGTGGTCCTGTTTTTTGTACAAGTTAGAATACCGGAGGCAATGCTTGGACTCGTGTTGCCTAGTAATGGTAAATTCTCTGGGTCGTAAGAAACCGTAAAAAGCCAAGTATATGGCCGTTTTAAGAGTGGTGTTAGTAAGGGGTTCGAATGGTGTGGTATCTAGTAGGTTTGACAAACGTTTAAACAGTTGAATGTCTATAGGCTCCCTACGTTGCGGTGTAGGTCCTTGCGATTTGAGCATACCCCTAAGGAGGGTTTTAATGGGGTAGGAGGTGAGAAACCCTTGGTTGTTAGGATGTTCTGTGAACATATGATGTTGGATACCTGTGAGGTATAGTTTTGTGGTATTATGCGACATTTTTAACTTAATGTGGCAAAAAGTGGCAAAAGCCACCAATGTTACATTGTCAAACCAATTTGTGAGATTATGGTCTGCCATGAATTTCTTGTATAGGTAGTAAACTCTATCATATGCGCTATGCGTGTTTTTTGCGAGAGCGAGTTTTGTAAGTATCTTGCTGTGTTGTAATAATTCCTCTAGTCCATGATTAGATCCTGGATTTGGGGAGCGATCGTGGCTACCGGTGACGCTGTTGGTAGAGACTCCCTGAACGCCTGAAACTGAAAGCGGGACAGCTGGTCAGCGGCTGTATTATAGATACCCGGTACATGGTAACATACTAGATGAAACTGATGACAGGCCGCCAACCACGTAAGACGTCTGATAAAACTCATGATGGTTAGAGAGGTAGACCGGCCTTTGTTTATGACGTGGCAAATCACCAAGTTGTCAGAAAAACATCGAACTGGTCTACCTGCCCAAGACTGTCCCCATGTGACTGCTGCTGCTACTATGGGGTACACTTCAAAGAGTGCAGAATTCCTAAAAAGCCTTCTATTTGCTTAACTTCTTCCGGCCATCTACCCCATAGCCAGTTGTCCCCAAAAATGGCTGCAAAACCTGTGGAGGCTGCTGCGTCAGTCCAAATGGTAGGGGAATCCTCTGTGACTTGGGGGAGGAACATGCTCCTGCCATTCCAGTTTGACAGGAACAAGTTCCACATGTGTAAGTCTGCTGTGGCTTGCCTATCAAGAGTGGTACGTTTGTGTTCGTCCGTTAGTGTCGGAAGAAGGCACAGGAGTCTGGAAATGAATGCTCTTCCTTGGGGTATAATACGAATGGCAAAATTTAGCGAGCCAATCAGTGACTGAAGCTCTTTCCTATTGCATGAGCCTATGCACAAGTACTGCTCAATGGTCTGAGTGATGTTGTCAATCTTATCTCTAGGGAGGCTGGCTTCCATAGTTATGGAGTCCAGTTGTATCCCCAAAAACTGAATGATTGTATCTGGACCTTCTGTCTTGGTGGGAGATACTGGAACCCCAATGGTGTTAAATAAATGCATGGCTTTGTGTAAACTGTTAGGGGGGGTAGCGTTATTTTCTATGAAAAGGAAGTCATCCAAGTAATGAATGACGCTATGGCACCTGCTGGTATTCAGGAGCAGCCAGCACAAGGTCTCTGCGAAAGTGTCAAATATTTTAGGACTGCTCTTGGATCCAAAGGTGAGCCTTGTGAAGAAGTAATACTGGCCTCTCCATTTGATACCATGCAAATGCCACAGCGACGGGTGTATGGGGAGTAGTTTAAAGGCGTTAACTGTCGGTTTTGCTCAACCATGCGCCTATGCCTGCTGAGATGATGGTGGATATGGCGTCGTCTATGGTGGTGTATTGTAAAGAGAATGCCTCTGACGGGATCAGGGAATTGAGGCTGGGTATCACCGAAGCATGTGGAGCAGACAGGTCTATAATGAGTCTTTGTTTGTTAGATGTTTTCCCAGTGACTAGTCCAATGGGATTTGTTCTCCAATTAGAGAACGGCGGGTCAATAAATGGACCTAAGACAAATCCTTGGTCTTGTTCAATTTGTAGTAGGTAGTCTACTGCGTCTGTGTCACAAAGGGCGGACTGGAGGTTGTTGGCTTCCCATGTACCCCCTGGTATGTGAATGAGGCCAGTATGAAACCCTTTAGAAAACCCTGCAATCAAATACTCCACAAGATGTGTAGAAGGGTGCTTGGAGAGAAGCCCTGCCAGAACATCAACATTCACAGTAGTTAGGTAGGGTTTAATGTGCATTTTATTAGGGCACATAGCCTTTGCATGTGCCCTGAAACAATGGGAGCAGATATGCAGTAGACGGCAAGCACTATAGGAGCAAGCCCCAACATTAAAATTATTACAGATCTGTGACTTGCCCAAATACACGATAGGGCGACCCAGCTTGTCTCTGCCCTGTTTCTCCCCCCTGGAAGTGCTTGGTGTGGCAATGTTTGGGGCATCGTCTGTGGAGACAGGACAGAGATTTGCAGCGTGCGTGGTAGCCCCACATATTGCACAAGCTGGAGACCTTAGCCCGGCAAAGTGCCTGAGGAACAGCTCTGTATCCATTAGGCTCCAATCCATTCTTGCGTTGTACTGGGCGAGAGCTGTTGCCGCTTTAGTTGAAAAAGAACGGTGGTAATCGTAAAATGATGACCCACCGTATTTGTTGCCCAGGTCTACCAGCTTGTGCATGTACAGGTCTAACTCTTCCCTTCTCTGTGGGTAAACTGAGCACAGTACGTCCCTGTATATGCCGAATGCGATAACGAAGTCTGGGATTGCTAGTTTTTTGCTTAGTCTAGGATCTCTGGCCTTGAGGACCACAGAAATATCGCCATACGTATATGCGCGGTTCTCTGTGATATCCTGGGAGGCAATAAGCAGAGAGACTAGATTTACATCCTTGCCCTCCAGGATGTCTTTTTTAAGGTTTGCTGGTACCATATGGGCTGGGTTGATCACTTGTGACCCAAGGATAGTGGGGGTATTAGGATTACCAGGTTGGGCTTGTGATGGCCCTGGGATATCGGTAGCAGGTGGCTCTGGTGTCACAACTGGACCGCTACGAGCTTCCAGTCTTTCCAGTCTCTCATTTATCTGCCCCATGGAAGACACTAGTGAGGCGACCATGGTATGCAGATTAGCATTGCTTGAATTACTAGTGCCTTCCCTGGCGTCAGAATTGTCCTGATTGGCTTGCATAAGCCTGTACAATTCTGCCTTGCGGGCCGTAGCTGGATAAGGAATACTACGTTTGCGTAGTTCGGCCGTGATCCGTGGGATGGTCCATGATCTAATAGATGACAGGCTGCTGATGTCCCCTTTGCGTGTGGGGGTGGCAGTCCTGGTCGGTGTACTAGGCATTGATAGTTCATCTCCTTCTTCATGAACTTGGGACATACTGAAATATATACGTATGTAATCGTGAGTTTCATTATGGAGAGTGTAAAATGTTTAACTAGTGCCAAAGTGGCGAAATAATTCATTAAACTTGTGGCAGGTGAGTCCCTATTAAATGCCAAGTGGCTAGTAGGATTTAACTATGGTTGGCGCGTGGGGTTGATCTGTTGTACGTGTTTTACCAGTGGAGATTTTATCGTTAATTGAGGGTTATGACGGATGACGCCCTAGCTATGCAACATGCGAGGCGTCTAGCTATGATTTGGCCCGTGGGGGTTTAATACCTCTTACATCGAGGTTGGCCTCGCGGGACCTCTAACCCTATGGCAGAAGGTGCCTGGGAGGAGAATTACTTAAGTGGGCATGTTGATGTTTCTTATACTGGTTGCTGCAACCGAGATAACTTACCTGAGTGCCCAACGTTTGCCTGGCAGTCCTGTAGTAGTTTGATTACTGTTAGGGAGGATGGCCTAAACCCGGTGCTGGATGACAGAATGGAAGGCATAAGGTACATATAAGTGTGTACTGCTATCTTGTAGCTGAAGCCTGCCCCCCCCACGTTTTGTGGTGAATGTCCTAGGATCACATACCTATGGTTGTAGGTTGAGTGCAAGTAGGTTCTGAAGGCCAAGTCCGTCTTAGTTTGGTTCTTGAGACTGTAAACACATGTTAAACCGTTATGGCAGTGTCCCAAATATCTGCTTGGCACAAAGTGCACTCGGCATACATTTGTGAGCATATGCACTGAGTGTCATATGTCTGATTAATGGGACATACGTCGCCCATATGTTGTACATACCAAGGAAGTAATATAATACTTGTCTTTGTCTCGGTCTCTGACCCTGCCAGGGGAATCAGTATACCAGGTCACCAAATAAAGGGAAAATATTCTTGAACTTTGCAATTTGTCTATAACCACGCAAGTAATTCTGAAGATTTAATTGAAACCGTGGTGTGAGTATATGGTATATATTCTTGAGTCACATAGATCCACATATTAGGTAGATTAGTCACATAATTACCTCACAATTTAGTGCCCGAGAACAGCTTATATCTGACTTATATGCTTTAAACAGTTGTTTCCACAAATCTATACGTAACCGGTTGTGCATGAATTAATTGAATACTTTATTATTCCTAACGTAATATATAAATCTGACCATTTTTAATATTGCCATTGTTAACACATATCACAGACTTTGAAATATACCAGGTAACATTACTATTTATAGGGCGACATCTAGTGGTTACAACTTGTATTGCCGTCAGCATTGCTGTAATTTTTTGACATGCTTTCTGGCTGAGGCTGTGAAGGGAGCTCTGCCCGTGTGAGTGAACCCCTGTCTGTAGGTAAGTAAGAGAGGAGGGGGGAGGGGGGGGGAGGAGAGATTTGTAAGCTGCTGATACCCCAAAGGGTATCAAGGAGCCTTGCAAAATATAGTAACTTCTAATTTAAAAATGTATTTTTTTTTTTTTTTCAATAGTTTATGTGACAGGGCACTTGTAGGTTGGGGTGGGGGGCGGGTTGGTGCGGCTTTTGTGGCAGAAATCGCGGACCCCCGTGAATTAGGTCCGTGGGGGTCTTGATTGTATTAGCCGCCTGACCGTTACCTGCCATGAGCCTGGGGGGGTTCCCCACTCCTGGAGAGAGGGGGAGAGGAGTTAGTAGCCGGGTCCTACGGCTGCTGTGGAGTGAGGGGGGGGACCCGGGTGACACATAAACCGGCTGTTGTGTAGTGAGAGGGGGGGTTAGGAGCTGGGTTACAGAATAACTTGAACCGGCTGCTGTGCAGTGAGCGGCAGCAGGGGGGGAGGGGGAGGGAGGGAGGGCTGGTCTGCATGAGGCCTGATCCCCCGGCGGGAATCAAGCCGAATCAGCCCTGGCGAGGGGGTTTCTGTCCCCCACAATACTGTAGCCGTGGACTTCGGCGGGTCAGGCTATGTGTAGGCTGCAGACCGGTACAATGATACCGGTCTGCCAACTCACTGTTTAGTAGGGAAACCGGCAGTAGGAGCAACAGAAACTTTGAAAATGCAGCTGTCAGGAGAAACTGAAAACCACGTTGGGAACCAGCAATTCAAACGAGCATCTGGACCAGACGGTGAATGAGGTAGGAGGGGGAGTCCCTTTTAAAGGGATATAGCCCCTCCCACAACTTCAGGCCCTGCCTTCCAATATATATATATATACGAGCATATAATTTTTTGGGGGGGAGGGGGTGTGGATTTTGGGTGAGTTTCCACACTTTTTTCTCCAGGACTTGACCCCTGAATACATCATAGGATTAAAGATTGTACCCAAGCGCAAATGTAGCCCGAGTGTGCTAAAAAGCTAAAACCTTCCTTCTTATACCATGGCTTTAGCCATGCATTAACCTCTCTAATCTCCTGCTGCCTTTCTACTGTACCGCGCGAGACAGGTAATATCTCTGAAAATACTACCATGGCGGTCATTGTCTTCAGTTTACTTCCTAATTCTCTGAACTCACTCTTTCGAACCTTCCATTTTCCCCTGACTTTGCACGCACACATACACCATCCCTACACACATTAAATTCCAGACTCACAAACTAGATCCCGTATACAACTCTGGATCCTCTACGCACACACACTTAATCTTCTATACACACTCTGAGTCCTCCACACACACTAGATCCCTACACACACAATAGATCCCCAATAGGCACACACTGACATAAACACACTGGATTCCCTATGCACACTCTAGATCCCCTGTAAGCAAATATACAATATATCCATAAACACATACACACTTAACAACCCCTACACACACTACATAATCTAAATACACATAGAATATAGCCCCTAGCCACACATATTAGACCACAAGCTCTATGCATGGGCTGCCATGGAAGAGCATTGAACCAACAAGCTCACTTTGATCTTTTCATTGGTGATAACAACCCCCCTCTCTGGACCTGCCTTCTTCTCAGTGGGCTGTTGTGATTAAAAAATTGTCCAAGACAATTTTTTTCCCTGTCCTGCCCTGACTGTCACCCAGCCATGTGTCTGCTTCCCAACTATCTTATCTCCTCCCACTCCACTATCTGCCTTCACTAAGCTCTGCTCAGCAGATCTCTATCAAGATTGTCAATCTGTCTCAGTGTCACAATTAGCATCTCCAGATATCCAATCTGAGCTTCCAGTGAAGCCACTTGCACACACCTGTCACAGAGGTATGGACCCTGGATGGGTACATCCAGGCATGCATACATGTTACACGATGTGCACTGAGTCAGACAAACAATCTTACTAACACTTATTTCCCTAGTTACCAGAAAAACAAGTAAGCAGTACAGTAAAACAATGTTTAACTTGTTAGTTTAAACTTCTGTTGTTTTAACTCCTACTTAAACAAGACTACTTTAAGTGAGCAAGCTCAGTGAGTCAGCTGTGGGTTTAGATAGGTTATAGAAACCCCACACAGGTGGAAATTGAGGGACAGTCCCCCTTATTGACTCAGCAGCAGCACACATGGAAAAAAAACTACTGTTTTTTAACTTACAAGTTAAGTAGCTCCACTGATTGATGCCAGAGAAGGTGTAAGGCATTGTTTTAACAAGCAGGTGGAGCAGGAGAAGGTTGGAACCATGTAAGAGGCTGCAGACGAATACATGAGGAACACACAGTATCCTGCAGTTAATTTTACTATTCTGGGTATGTCAAGTCCAAATCAGCAACCAAAATTAGAATCCTTATAATACGCCTGAGTTCAAGGGGAATAGAAAGCAGTGAAGTAGGTAATCAAGCAGAGGTCCTGCAACAAGTAGAGAGTAACAGCAACAAGTGTAATAGCTTGAAACAGCTTGGCAACAAAATTAATCGAGTGTCTTCAATAAACTTCCTTTAGTTTTTAAACCTTGTGGGAAAGTAGTCCCCATGGTAATACATGAGTGTAGGGATCATGGAAATTTAAAAGATAGGTTTGTATATGTTTTTAAAGGATAGGTTTGTATATGTTTTAAAGCCAACAGCTTTGTAATAACCACATCCATTACCTGCTGAATATATATATTTATGGAATATATAGAGTGCTTAAGATTTGTTTTTAATATAAAAC
Organism: Pelobates cultripes; assembly: GCA_933207985.1. Classification (NCBI taxonomy): domain Eukaryota; kingdom Metazoa; phylum Chordata; class Amphibia; order Anura; family Pelobatidae; genus Pelobates; species Pelobates cultripes. Next base: position 42,275,784 of record OW240912.1, read on the forward strand.
CAATTCCTTGAATAAAATTGATGTAAATGAGCTCCAAAACCCATTTGAATCAATGTAACATGATATTAATTTCCCACATAATAGCACTGATCAGCTCATGAGTTGTTCAGATGCTGATTCCTGAATAGTTCCCAAATAATTTAATCATACTTGCTATTGGGTGTTGGTTGTACAAACAAAGACATCAAATAACCAAACGTTATTACTCATTGCTTTCAGATTGTATATTTTGTCCTTCTGGATCTGTTTAATCCTGATTGTTTCATGTTTCCCCCATCATTCCTAATCCAGGGAGCCTTTAATTTGGAAGATGAAGAGGAAAATTATCATTATACAATGGCTGACAGAGTACTTTTTCCTTTCTACACTGCAAGCAACAGTTTTTTTAAAGTAGAGAACATTGCAAACAAGTTGACTTGTAATGTTAAGCAGCCAGTAAAAGTTGAATACTCGATTGATAAGAATGATTTGAATCCTAACTCCAATGAACTTACTATATTTTACATGGTGAGTATTGTGTCTATATTCTAGTGGGTCATGTATGTCAGGAATCGAGCAGTGCTGAATTATGGACTTTATAGACCTGCTCCCAAAAATTACTGCTGGTCAAATTATGAAGTCTGAATTCGTATCTCTGGCAGCTTGTTCTTAGATCACACACCTGCCTCCAATCTGTAATTAGAATTTGTAGTCAAGTATAAAACATCCCACTATGTATTTATAACCTAGAATTTCTGTGCATATAAAACCAGTCTTCGCAAGCAGGTTGAGACACAGAGACATTTGTCGGGAGAGCCATGTCTACAATAAATCAGTGCCTATGGGTGATGCGGCACAAAATGTCTACCCTTCTGGTGATAATAGATACACATAAAAAATAGTCAATCAACTGAGGTGCCATTGTAATAAGTGGAGCTTCAGCTCCAATAGTTACATTTTTACCTGGACCTGGAGACAAGACTTATTTTCAACAAATTCAAATTTCAGAATGAATTACATTGGGCTAAAGCAAAGCTTGCTGTACTTTGTGGGAGAAGGAAGGAGAAAGGGGGTCACAGAATACATTCTAGCAAAGGAATGTGTTTCTTTGCAGGGTAGAAAAACAGAACTTGATCTATAATAAGAATAATATTTTTACATACGTTTCCAATACAAATTCGATCAACACATATACATTGCTGACGTTGTCTGTTATTTATTATTTTTACATGGGTATGTATTTACCTCAAGGTATAAGGTATGGTATTTTCTATTTAATATTAGAAGTAAAGAAACACGTTTATCTGATATTTAATTTAAAAAAAAAAAAACTACTAGTGTACTGAGTTAATTTAATTTTCTGTTACTGCAGGTTTCAAGCAAAGGAAGAATTGTGTCAGGTGGAGAACACAACCTGGATGTTAAAGGAGAGTCAAGTGATAATAGT
>OW240912.1:42283802-42319138 GCA_933207985.1 Pelobates cultripes
AAATGGCTGATTTTTACATGGTCTTTATAATGATATTAAGTATAATAACCTCATGCCCACATAGAAAAAGAAAACATGTAGAAAATATCCATTTGGTGCCCTCTGTTATATACATTCCTAGATTAATTAAAATGAATTAAATACACTTTAGTTTATTTAGCACTAGCATTTTTTAATTAGTGTGGCACCCACTGATATTAGGGTACTGTGGTGTAGTGATGAGCAATATGGTCATATGGTGGAACTGAATCCCTATATTTGTTTGCTAAGATAGGGGATTTTAAGTAGCCTTTTAAAATGTAAAACTGTATTTATGTGTGTGTTCAGTTCCTTAATCTGTATTTTGTTTAAACAATCCTCATAAGTCATTGTTCATAAAAGGAAAAAAAAATCTCTTGTTAACCTTTGATTATTTAATTAAAGGTACAGTATAAGGACCAAAAGCACTTCATCTTAATCAAGAGAAAGCTTTGCAAATGAAAACTGTGCCATTTCTAAGAACGTGGTTGAAGTTAACTGGTTGACTTCTGGTTTTATTTTGATAAATGTTGATAGTGGCATACCAAAAAAACAGATATGCATATTAGACTTGATTCAAAGCCCCCAATGGTAGAAGCAGAAAATAAATCCTAAGAAATTGGTAGAAAAATAGGATAAGATCACTATTGCCTAAGAGACAATGAACAAAAGAAGAGGTTCAGATATTCAAATCTAAAAGCTTTTGCATTTCTGGTTGGTATAAAAAAGCCATAATACCTAAATAAATAAGTAGAAATATTATTTATTGTAATAATGTGTCAAAGAGAAACATGCAAAATAGACCTGAAAGGAGGAGGCGGAGCCTGACTGAGCAGGGACATGGCCACATAATTCCCAAGCTCTGCCAAGGCCTAGCCGTTATCTCTAGCCATCAAGAGCACCCGAGCCCCCTGACAACCCCAAAACACCCGGACACCCACCCTAATACCCTTGCTCACCCCCTCCATGGGCCGCGGCAAGAAAACTCAAAACTCCGCGGTCGCGCCAATCTTCCAGCAAAAGGCCGCAAAGGCCCAGGCGCCATCTTTAGCAAACTCGCCATCAGACTCTGACTCCGAGATGAGCAGCCATACGGTCTCGGACCGGGCGGAAGCTCCACTAACCCGGCGGGACATGAGAGGGTTCCTCGCCGACTTCCGCAAATCAGTCGCAGAAGAGCTGGACAAGAAGCTGGGCTCGATAATGGAGGGGATGGCGGACCTGACGGCCCGCACGCAGGCCGCTGAATCGAAAATGGCGGAGGCAATGGAAGCCGTGCAGGCGCATGGCGGGGAGCTCCAAGACCTCCGTGAGCAACTGCGCTCCCTAGAGGAATCCAATGAGGACCTCAACAACAGGACCAGAAGGAATAATATTAGGGTGAGGGGCATACCGGAGACCATCTCCACGGAGCTGCTAACTGCCACCCTCACAGAAGTGTTCCAGCACCTCCTGCCAGAGGCCTCCACCACCGACCTGCTCATGGACCGGGCACACCAGGCGCTGAGAGCCCCCAGCACCAACACCACCACCCCAAGGGACGTGATAGTGCGACTCCATTTTTATCATATAAAGGAGCGCATTATGAAGGCAGCCAGAGAGACTCCCATAGAGGTGGAAGGCGTCCAGGTCCAGCTATTCCAGGATCTGGTGCCGACCACCCTGAAAAGGCGACGGGACCTGCGCCCCCTCACTCAGCACCTCACACAGCATGGCCTCAGGTACGCTTGGGGCCACCCTTTCAAGCTCATCGTCCGTAGGGAGGGCAAGTTCCACTCTATCTCACATGCCACGGAAATCCCTGCCCTCCTGGACCACCTGGGCCTTCCACGACTACCTGAGCCTCCCCCAGCTGCCTCGGGCATTTCCACATCGCAAGCAGCACACCGCAACCTACCGGCCAGAGACAGGAATACTCTGCAGCCACACGCAGAGACACCCAGGCCTGACGCCGCACGCAGCTAGACTACAAGCCACAGATGCAGCGGTAGCACTAACCGGACACGGCACCAGCACCACCGACACGGCACCAGAACCATGCACCCCACCAGGCCACAGACCGACCCCACACCGCGAGCTTGACCCTCTCTAGTGAGAACTCTCCAGCAGATGCCCGAAGACCACAAACACCGCCGCAATGTCGGAGCACTAACCCTGTTAACCCGACGACAGCACCCGCCACGGAACCGGAGACCCCCAGCGACCGAGACATGAGACGACATCACAGCATGCAGTGGACAGGGACTACTGAAGCGGATACTTTCTCCCCACGAACTATGGTCTCAGGGCTGCAAGTATTACTGGGGAACCACATCTACACACATTACACCTGCAGCCACTGAATACCCACAGGGGACGGGGGGGTGGGGGGAGGACGGCGGGGAGGGAGGCAACCGGGGGGATTAGGGGTGGCGGGCAAGACCTCAAGGAATACGGCACGCCTCACAGACAAGACTGGGGACACAGCAAGGGGCCCATCGCTACCTGGGAGGCCGACCACACCTGGCGGAGCCCGGCCCTTAGACAGGTTTCACAGCCACACTCCACCACTATACACCTCAAGCCTCCATTTGACAGACCACACCGTTCAAGGGGACCGCAGACACCTCGGCAAGGGGCCGAGCGGACTATTGGGGGTACCCCTGGGGAAGAGCCACGGGGAGACACTCCCACACGAAGACCCTACGCAACTGGGGGGGGGGAACCCCGCCAAGCACCCAAATAGCGGGTCCGGAACAGGCAAACATCCTAGGCTTAATACCCGTCAGACCGGCGACCAGGGACCCCCACGCTATGGCCACCCCCAAGGCCCACACCACCCCCAGAGACAGGCCTAAGCTAGACGCAGACCGATTAGGCAAACCCCACAAAACCGGACCCAAACCACGCCGAAGCGACACCAGGGGACGCACACACTGACCCCCGCTCACACGCCCCAGAAGGACCACGGGCAACCCAAAGACCCCAAGGACCTGATACGGATCCAGCCCCAACCCTAGGGACGGACCCACACACACCCGGACCGCCGCAGACTAGGGATACGCTATGGCACGCTGGGCAGCCGGCCTACCAGGGCAGACAGCTAGGGGGCGGCCTACCCGCCATTCCCGCCACCCACCCAAGCTATACGTTGACAAGTGACAGGGGATCGTGGGACTACGCCTCCTGATCACTTGACATTAGCGGACTGCAAACCGATAGATGCAGACCCACCCAACGGCTCCCAGAAGCCCCAGACCACAGTGATAACTTTAGAGACTAACGGGATCTCGCAACGGGCAGACGCAATACCCCAGCTGCAATACACATGCCGACAAACACACCCAGAGTCGGGAATATGCCCCCACCCAACTACCCACACCCTTAAGAGTGACATTACTGAAGGGCCAAGGGGCAACCACGGGGAGGCGACACGCACGTGGGACTGACACTGCGGACACCCCAGCTCAGGCACAAGCGACGTGCCCAACAGGGGATCGGGAGGGTCCGGACCAAACGCAACGACACCACTAGGGACCTGACCAGGACGGGGAGGTATCACAGGGTAGCCAGACAGACAAACCGCAGACCGCAGATACCGAGCACACATAACTCTACACAAAGCGGGGCCGGTCAAGACCCAACATTATAGCCTACTTTCAGGGGAATGCATGACACAAACTGTGACCTGTTGGGTGCTCTCGCATACTTCTGCATTTATAGCTACTACACCAAGCTCTTTGTAAATAGCACAAATGTAATGAAAATGTATTTCTTAATGTTGTTATATCGATGTTATGCATACGAGGTTGAATAGTTGCCATGTTGAATATGTGAATACATATGCCGATGTTGAATAGCAAGCCTCAACGTTACACGCTACCACACGAGGCACCTGCACCCCCCCAAGTTTGCGGGACGGGTGCAGGACGACCACCGCAAATAAAAGCCGCACTCTCTCACACACGCCCCTTCCCCGACCCCCCCTTCACCCCTCCCCATCAGGAGCTCAGCCAACATGACCACGAAACAGGCAGGCTGAGGGCAGGACCTGCACGACCTGCCACCCACCTTCCCTCGGGACTTGCGACTTCCAATCCCATTATAAGGATAGGAGACCGAGCCCTCCCGCCGAACAGATGACTGGCCAGATCGATAAGCCCAGTTATTCCCCACCACACCCTCTGTGACTGCCCCCCGGTCCGCCACGCCTGCGCAACCCGGGTCCCGCTACCCTGAAGCCCTCCCAGCCACCCACCCGCCCCCAAGCACCATTTGCCCCCACCCCCTAGGGCCAGGCACGCCATGAATCCTCCACATGTGAAAACTCGCTTAACCTCCCTCAATGTGAAGGGACTGAACTCCCCAGGGAAGAGACATGGGCTACTCCGCTGGGCCAACCGCACAGGGGCAGATATAATCCTGCTCCAAGAAACCCACTACACGGACCAGAAAAGCTTTCCCTTGACCAACAGACACTTCAAGAGACACTTCCTAGCCAACTCCCCGGACCCAAAGAAAAAAGGAGTGGCAATCCTCCTACGCAATTCTTGTCCACTCGAAGACATACGCACGATCCAAGACCCCAACGGGAGATACCTGATCCTCACGGGACATGTGGGTACAACCCCACTCACAATCTGCTCCCTCTATGCGCCAACGATACCGGACACCAATTTCTGGGGCACCTTCAAGTCCCACCTCGACAGCGTCTCCAACAAATACCTAATTATAGGAGGGGACCTCAACGCGACACACACACCCGCCATAGACCGGAGAACCTATAGAAACAAGGTGCCGGCTCCAACCAGGAACGATAAGCTATACGCAACCTTCCTCGAGGGAACGACGCTACTGGACATCTGGAGGGCCCAGCACCCGGCAGACCAAGACTTCACCTATTACTCTCACACGCACCGGTCATACTCGCGTATAGACTGCTTTTTAGTTTCCCAGGCAATCCATCCCTGGACGACCCGCACGTCCATCGGCAACATCACATGGTCGGACCATGCGGAAATCACACTGGACCACCAGATCCCTCGGCTCTCCCGTCTATGGCCGTGGCGCCTCAACCCGTGGATTCTCCGAGACAAAGGAACGGTACACACCATAACCGACCACCTCAAAACCTACTTCGACATAAACGCCACGGAAGACATGGCCCCGGCGACAGTGTGGGCAGCCCACAAAGTGACCATCCGAGGCCAACTGATCGCAATCGCCACAGCCCAGAAAAAACATCGTCTCAAGGACCTCACGGAAGCGCTAGCCGACCTAACGAAGCTGGAAACGCTACACAAGCAGAACCCTTCAGACGACCTGCTAAAGCAGCTCTCCTCCATACGCGAGCACCTTCGGCGGCTCTCCACGGCAGATGTAGCGCGGAACCTCATGTGGACCAAACAACGCTTTTACGAAAAGGGGAACAAGGCGGACTCCCTCCTGGCACATTGTCTTAAAAAACGACAGGACAACAAAAGAATCACCAAGATCAGAACCAGCAGAGGGGAGATCACGAACAACCCTGACAAAATAGCCCAGGAATTCCTACAATATTATACAAAACTCTACAACCACTCCGACCCACCACCGCCAACAGGGGACACGACCCAAAGGGACAGAATCTCCTCCTTCCTACGACCTCTTAATCTGCCCACCCTGCCCGCACAGGCACAGGCATGGCTGGAATCACCCATAGAGGGCGAAGAACTTGCTCAAGTGCTTAAAACGCTAAAACCGATGAAGAGCCCAGGACCCGACGGTTTTACTGCCCTCTACTATAAAACGTTCCAGGCGACACTCATACCACACCTGTGCAAAACCTTTAACTCCTTACTCCAGGGACAACATCTCCCCCCGGATATGCTCACAGCCGACATATGCCTCCTGCCTAAACCAGGCAAGGAACACCTGGAACCAGGTCACTATCGGCCCATCTCACTTCTGAATACGGATTTGAAAATCCTCACAAAAGCGCTGGCCAACCGCCTCAACGAATACCTCCCCAAGCTGATTCATCCAGACCAGGTCGGGTTCATCCCAAAACGGCAGGCATCGGACAACACTCTGAGAGCCTTTAACACAATCTGGTATACCCAGCATCGGAACATCCCGGCAGTAATGCTCTCGCTGGATGCAGAGAAAGCATTCGATCGCCTTCTCTGGCCATATATGTTCCAAGTCCTATCCCACCTGGAATTCCCGACCGGATTTCTGAATGCTTTGGTGGCAATCTACAACCGTCCTACGGGTAGACTGCTCCTACCCAATATCGAGGCCCAAACTTTCACCATCACGAATGGAACCAGACAGGGCTGCCCCCTCTCCCCCCTAATATTTGCAATCTCACTAGAGCCACTCCTGCAGGCCATACGCAGCCACCCCGAGATCAAAGGCATGCACATCAGGCGCGAAGAGTACGCGGTGGCGGTGTATGCGGACGACGTCCTCCTAACTCTAGCGGACCCGCTCCCATCCTTACACGCCACTCTGGACGTGATATCCGAGTACTCCAGCTTCTCAGGGTATAAACTTAATCTGACAAAGTCCATCCTCATGCCCGTGGCAATGACCGCGCAACAACTCCATCTCCTGCGGCACTCGTTCCCATTCAAAGTCACCATGACACACCTCACATACTTAGGCACCAGATTGCCCCACAAACTAGACGACACATACGACCTCAACTACAAACCATTGCTGAAAACAGCTCACCAGGACCTCCAACGCTGGGACAAGTTAGGGATCTCGTGGCTGGGCAGAGTTACTACCGTCAAGATGAACTTGCTGCCACGCTTCCTATATCTTTTTCAAACATTACCCATCCCCATACGGAAAAAAGATTTCGGAGATCTCCAGGCCGCCATTGATAAATTTATATGTAGGGGTAAAAAAACACGCATCCGCAGGGCAACTATGTACGTCCCCAAAACTAGCGGAGGCCTGGGGCTACCCAACTTCCAGCAATACTACAACGCAGCCCAACTGGCCCATATACAACAATGGCACGCCCCCGCGAGCGCCAAACGATGGGTAGACCTGGAACACGACATCATGGGATGGGACCAGCCATCGCCCTACATGTGGGTGCCTCCCGTACATCGGCCGCTTCCTCCAACCACCTCACCGGCGATCACCCACACGCTAGCTCTATGGGACAAATTCAACCCTAAATACGAGCTGTCCTCCTTCATATCTCCGGTGACGCCTATCTACCGCAATAAACTCTTCCCCCCAGGACTGGTGGCAAAGCACTTCCGTGCATTTGACCAAAGGGACATATCCAGACTACTTCACCTATACCATCAAGGCGAGATAATTGACTACAAGGACCTCCCAAACAGCGAAACACTAACCACCGCAGACTACTTTCGCTTCATACAGCTTAGGGACCTGGCCAGGCAGCCAATGATCAAACATGCGGGGACAGCACCCCTGACGCCATTCGAAAAGAGGTGCTTCGACGCACCCCTAGGTTCAGGACAAATCTCAGGACTATACACCACCCTAACAACACACATCTCCAACGTTACCCTCACCTACATCACTGCTTGGGAACGGGACCTCGGGCCGCCAGACGAATCGAGCGACTGGGCAGCAATCTGGGAAGCAACAAATTTCCTGACAGTATGCATAACTCATAAAGAACAGGCGTACAAAACGCTGTTCCGCTGGTACTTGACGCCGCACAGGCTCCACAGAATGGGCCAGAAACCCGACAACCTATGCTGGAAACTGTGCGGCGAAAAAGGTACCTACTTACACTGCTGGTGGAACTGCCCTAAAATCAAACCACTCTGGACAGAAATTAGCAACCTCATAGCGCAGATCCTCGACAAGCCCTACACGGCGCAACCGTGGACGATGCTACTTAACAAACCACTAGACTCCCTTACCAGGAGCGAAAATAAACTAGCCGCCAGAATAACATTGGCAACCAGTAGGGCAATTGCAGAGAGATGGGCCGACCACCGTACCCCTACGACCTCAACCATCATCAACAAGATTAAAGAAACCAGAGACCTGGACGAACTAACTGCTCAGATACACGACTCCTACAAAGCATTCCACAGAACCTGGGACCTCTGGGACATGAATTACCCGACGCAGTCCACACCCGCAGCGACCTAACCACACCCTTTAGCGACAGACATCACACGAACCATCATCCTGGCAACCCGTAGACCCGACAAAGGAGCATGCACCAGCATAACCGACAGGCACCCGCACCTCCCTACACCCCCCCTCCCTTCCAGTCCCGCCCGCCCCCCAATACCCTACCCCACCACAAACCCCCTCCCACCAGGGGACCCGGGGGGCGCGGGGGGACGTCTGGGGGGAGACAAGACAATACACAAGACCTCACGACCCGATCTCCCCCTGACGCTGGAGAAGGAGGAGTGCCCGGTAGCGTGGGGAGCATGACGAGAACTACCACACACTAGTCCCCCGACCCTAACCCTCGGACTACCACCGCCCCGCAGACCGAATGGACCAAAGAGGCGCTACCTTCCAAAGATAACCACCAGCCTAGAGACTAGACATCAGTCTAGTACGACCCTGACTCAAGCGGCCCCACAGAACGACACCAACCCAACCGAGGATGGAATACACCGCCGAGAACGCTTGGCTTCTACCACTAACCCCGGCCAACTGACAGTAAACCGACACAGGTAGGGCGGGCACGCACAGAGGGAACACCTCGTCCCCCGTGTTTCACACCACCAACGACAGCAAAGCCTATCATAGGTAAACTATACCCACCACTGACACCACCCCCCCCTCCCCACTTCTCATCTGAGCCCCCTCCCAGGCCCAACTGGACACGGTCACGCAACCACCAGCGAATAGGAGGCCAGAGAGTAGGGGAATAGACAACTCACCCCTCCCACCCGACAGACCCAACGACCACGCACCCCAGTTCACCCCTTCCTAACACAAAAACTGTGAAAAGGGACACACATGTTGGACACAAAATACATCCAGAACGGCATATAATCAGTAGCCCGCAACACTAATACCACGGGAAACAAAGTGAATATGCTAAGAGAACTACTGTAAACGATGTACCAACATGTTGTCTACCTGTTTGTAACAATATCTATGCAATACCGAAAATAAAGAATTTATTAAAAAAAAATAGACCTGAAAGAGGGCAAAAGAATGGAATGATACAACTGCAAAAAATAAAATAAAAAAATATAACTACAATATGTTACAACGCTTATACAAACAGCTAAAGTGCAAAACATGGCGCTTTTACAAAGTCCAATAAGTACTAACATGCAGCTGGCTATCACTGTGGATAGTTCCCACAATAAAAACACAGCAAACAAATAAAGTGAACGGCGCACAACAAAATATTGTATTTAGTTGTAATAAAGGCACTGACATTTATGCTTTGCTTTGTTGTTTAACCAGTTCCCATTTTTACTTGCAGTAACTATCCTATTTCCACATGAACTGCATGTATTTTTGTCTATCAAATAACTAACATTCCCTGTTGGTATTTTAAGAAGTTTCCAACTCACTCAGAGAGTTCTCTATGCCGACATAAAGGATTAGATATGAATACCAATAGATATGAACACCAATAAATGCCCTTTCTACAAACCTTTTACAGGGTGTTAACATTTTTTAACATCAAGCATTAATAAATCCATGGGATACATGTTGGAACGGGATCCCGGCAGAGAAATTAATTTCTGTACAATTATATCTGGTAATCATACCTGTAGTATAGATGAAGGTAAGTAAGGCTTCATGAGCTAAATTTAGTTTTACAAAGCAAATAAGAATAAAAATGTGTATGCTGTACATTTTTTTGGAAGTTAAGGAGTTAATCACCTTGAATTTACCTAGTATCTACATGCAGGGCCGGCGCTACCATTAAGACGAGTAAGGCATTCACCTGGGGCGCCGGCCTCTGGGGGGCGCCCACCGGGTGGTTTCCCCGTGGGCTGCCCTGCTGCTGTCTGGGGATGCTGTGCTGGGCGAGCGGCTCCTTAGCCAACCCCCAGCACAGCCATTCAGCTGCTGGGCTCCCTCTGCAGCCGATTACCTGCTCGGGCAGTGGGGTTTACTGTAACCCCATCCCCCGAGCAGAGCACTCTGCTTCCTGCAGGCAGGGGAAGCCGGGATGTGATCTGGTATCCTGGCTGCCCCCTGTCTGTGAACACAGGAAGCACTCTGAGGGGAACAGGAAGCAGCCTGTGCTAACAGTGCACGGCTCTCCTGTTCTCCCAGGAGAAAGAAGAACAACATCCTGGATCTTGCTGCATGGAACTCTTCACAGCACCCAGGTATGGCATTGGGGATTGTTTATACTATGAAGGTGTGTAAATTGGTGTGTGTGTGTGTGTTAAATTACTGTGTTTGTTTGTGTGTAAGTAAAGTGTGACTATATGTAGAGTGGTGTGAGTTTGTGTTTGATTGACAGTGTGTGTGTGTGTTAGGGAGAGTGTGCAAGTGACACTGTTAGTATGTGCAAATGACACTGTGTGTGAGAGAGAGAGTGCAAGTGACTGTGTGTTAGGGAGAGTGTGCAAGTGACACTGTTAGTATGTGCAAGTGACACTGTGTGTGTGTGTGTGTGTGTGAGAGTGTGCAAGTGACACTGTGTGGTGTTAGATTGTATAACTGACAATGTGTGTTGGTGAGAGTGTGTAGGTGACTGTGTATGTCAGTGAGAGAGTGTGTGTTAGTGAGAGTGTGTAAGTGACACTGTGTACGTCAGTGAGAGTGTGCAAGTGAGAATGTGTACGTGTTAGAGTGTGTAAGTTAGTTAGAATGTGTAAGTGTGTATGCCAGTGAGAGAGTGTGTGTATTAGTGAGATTGTGTAAGTGACACTGCAATGGTAATTATTGCAATTTTTAAGAAACTGAAATAATTACTGTCCTGGGTTAACGTTAACTCCTCTAGTGGCTATGCATGGAGACGTCCAGCGTCACGCAAAACCCAGTGTCATGGAAATAACACTGCAAGCGGGGCTATTAAGGAGCGAAGGCAGACCCAAGCCAGCACGAAAGACATTGGTGCTGGACCCAGGTAAGTGACAGAAGGGGTTTTAACCCCTTCTGCACTACAAGGGGGGTGCGCTTGACAGAGGGGGAAGCTATAGTGCCAGGATAACAAGTTTTTTTCCTGGCACTATAGTTTCTCTTTAATGCCTACTCAGTGCATCTCTTTCCCTAAATGTCTCTTCACTGTAATTGAGAGTTTAGTGAATAAACATCTAAAGGGAATGTAGTTGCATTCATGAGGGGGCGGCAAAATGGATTGTTGCCTAGGGCGGCAAGAATCCTTGCACCTGCCCTGTAATTAAGGTTTCTTTATTGTAGAATATGTACTGTCAGTTATTCTGTGATACAGACAATTTGTACAGTGTACTAGTGTTGTGATGCTACCTTTTGGGCTTCCTGGTATTTTATTATTTGTTCCGTGGCATCAATACAGCCTCAAATAAAATGCTACTTATAGTTTCTATTTTTAAAAAGGTTTTGTCACCCCCGTCACTAAAGTAAAGATTACGCTAATAAAAAAAAAAGATACACTGAAAATATCACGTGCAATTTTATTATAGTATTACATCAATAAACGGAACAGATTTGAATAACTGATAAAACACAGATTTCATTATAACTTTCTCAAGCTTTTTATTGTATGCCTAATTCAAGTTTTCATGTGCAGCAATATTAAAAAAATTACCGAACTTGCATCTTCTTTTTTTAAACATTAATTATACAATACAGGAATCAGAAGTGTAATTTAAGAGATCTTAAGAAAACTGAGCGTTTTCATACTTTGCATTGTACCATAATACTACTGTTCACTTCAAAAGTAATTAATTGTGAATACTACCCAAGTGGTATTTCACCTTAGTGTTAAAATATACTACTAATGAAGTTCTGTAATAGGCAGTTTTAAAGGCTGTGCAGAAACATTACTAAACTTTGAATTCATCTTTGTTAACAAATTAAGTTGCAGAGAATTTCATGCACAATTAATTACAACATAAAATATGATTCCTAGGTAGTGCAACATTTACATATTGTAAAAGACCTTTCCAGGCAATTGACCAATTAGATAAAACATTGTTTAAAGTGAATGATGTAAGGAACTAATTTACATTTTTTTTTCTTTTTCAACAGAATCATTTGATGCATGCATGACATGAGCCTGTCAAAACATATGCTGGTTTTGAGGTTTCTATGATAAAAAGCTCAAAATGTTCTAAACTGGTAACAAATGTCCTTGTGTTGCAATATAGAATAGACTAGCTATTGAGTAAAAGCTGCTATTATATTGTACTTTTTTGAAGGTCATCAGCAACAAACGTCTTCATGTTTAATTTTGGTCAGCTATCCTCTCCGCATAACAAAACTCTGTATTTTAACAAAAATGTAAAAAAACCTAACGTATTTGAATCACAGGGTTTACACATTGTTCACAAAGTTATGACAAAATTAAAATTTTCTTTACATACTGCTGGTAGAGAATATATATATTATAGAAAAAACTAACATTGTACAAACAATTAATTGTGTTTTCATATAAATATTTGGAGTGTATAAAATATTAAGATTGTACTGCATCACTGCCTGGTTGGCCCTAAACCTAGAAGACCTTGCAGAGAGGGCTGCTAAAGTAATATCCTCATGGTCCTATTGCTCCTCACATCAAAACTAGGTTTAATTACACACTCAAAATGTGATGCCCGAGGACAGTTTTCCAGAGTCCCGCAACAAAAAATAAATGGGACTGAGTGACAGGACCCTGAAATCAGGCTTGTACCACCAAAATATTGGGTCATGGCATAACAATATGTAACCAGAGCCCTTATATTCTTCTTTTGCCTCTTAATGCTATTCATGAACCATAAACACATTATTCTATGAAGGTTTGAAGATTCCTACGCAGTGAAGGAGAGGAATTCATTTACAATCCCTATGCATAATAAAAAGGGACTGACCAGCGATTTAGCTGAGAAAATAATTTGTCAGTTCAGTGAGAGCCAGAGCTGGAACAGAAATCAAAGTATGGTTACTTTTATATAGTATGTTTTTCTTTGCAATGGAATACAAGACACAACCAGTCAGGATTATTCACTAAATTAGAAATTGCAGTAGAATCAAAGGGAATACCAAGTAAACTTCAAAGTTAAGGCCAGAATAACCAAAATTAAAATAGAATTGACTTAGGGAAGTTTACAAATTTGGCTATTGTGGCGTACATTTTGTAACTCACTTTGAATATTCTTTTAGATTCCTGGCAATGCTCACTTTTGCGAATGTTTTGTAAACATGTGAAAGCATCAACAGAGTTTGTTACAAGTTTAAAATGACTGATTATAAGCAATAGTGAGCACTAGAAAACTTTAGATGTCTGCTCTATAGGTCTATACTAGTGATGTACCAAACGGTTCGCTTGCGAATAGTTCCCGGCGAACATAGCGTGTTCGCGTTCGCCCCCTATTCGTCATCATTGAGTAAACTTTGACCCTGTACCTCACAGTCAGCAGACACATTCCAGCCAATTAGCAGCACACCCTCCCTAGCAGACCCTCCCACCTACTGGACAGCATCCATTTTAGATTCATTCTCAAGCTGCATGCTTAGTGAGAGGAGGGAAAGTGTAGCTGCTGTTGATTTGATAGGGAAATGGATAGCTAGGTTAGTGTATACAGTGTCCACTACAATCCTGAAGGACTCATCTGATCTCTGCTGTAAGGACAGCACCCCAAAAAGCCCTTTTTAGGGCTAGAACATCAGTCTTTTTTCTGTAATGTAATTGCAGTTGCCTGCCTGCCAGCCTGTGTGTCAGGCTCACAGTGGATACTGTGCCCACTTGCCCAGTGCCACCACTCACTCACTGGTGTCACAATAGCTTGCATTAAAAAAAAAAAAAAATCACTATAATAGATTGAATAGCAGTTAGTTGTCTGCCAGCTTCTGTGTCAGGCTCACAGTGGATACTGTGCCCACTTGCCCAGTGCAGCCACTCACTCACTGGTGTCACAATAGCTTGCATTTAAAAATTATTTTTTTTTCACTATAATAGATTGAATAGCAGTTAGTTGTCTGCCAGCTTCTGTGTCAGGCTCACAGTGGATACTGTGCCCGCTTGCCCAGTGCCACCACTCACTCACTGGTGTCACAATAGCTTGCATTTAAAAAAAAAAAAATGTTTTCACTATAATAGATTGAATAGCAGTTAGTTGTCTGCCAGCTCCTGTGTCAGGCTCACAGTGGATACTGTGCCCACTTGCCCAGTGCCACCACTCACTCACTGGTGTCACAATAGCTTGCATTTAAAAAAAAAAATGTATTTCACTGTAATAGATTGAATAGCAGTTAGTTGTCTGCAAGCGTCTGTGTGTCAGGCTCGCAGCGTATACTGTGCCCACTTGCCCAGTGCCACCACTCACTCACTGGTGTCACAATAGCGTGCATTTAAAAACCCCAAAAACTTTTTTCACTGTTATAGATTGAATAGCAGTTAGTTGTCTTCAAGCGGGTGTGTCAGGCCTACAACGTGTACTCTGCCAACCTTTGCCAGTTCACAGTGCCACTCATATCTGGTGTCACAATAGCTTGCATTTAAAAACAAAAAACTTTTTTCACTGTTATAGATTGAATAGCAGTTAGTTGTCTTCAAGCGGGTGTGTCAGGCCTACAACGTGTACTCTGCCAGTTCACAGTGCTACTCATATCTGGTGTCATAATAGCTTGCATTTAAAAACAAAAAACTTTTTTCACTGTTATAGATTGAATAGCAGTTAGTTGTCTTCAAGCGGGTGTGTCAGGCCTACAACATGTACTCTGCCAACCTTTGCCAGTTCAAAGTGCCACTCATATCTGGTGTCACAATAGCGTGCATTAAAAAAAAAAAACATTTTTCACTGTTATAGATTGAATAGCAGTTAGTTGTCTTCAAGCGGGTGTGTCAGGCCTACAGCGTGTACTCTGCCAACCTCTGCCAGTTCACAGTGCCACTCATATCTGGTGTCACAGTAGCTTGCACACATAGTACCACTAATCAAAAAAAAAATGACAGGCAGAGGCAGGCCACCCCGCAGGGGCCGTCGTGGTCGTGGTGCTGTGATTCCCTTTTGCCCTAGAATAATGCCCAGTTTTCAGAGGCCAGGTACCCTGAACTTGAAAAGTTCTGAGGACATAGTTAACTGGCTAACACAGGACACCCAATTTTCTACAGCTTCCGCTCGGAACCTTGACGCAACATCCTCCTCCAGCTTAGCTTCAGGCACCTCTCAAGATACCACTCACCCGCCTGCCGCCACCACCAACACAAGCACCACAGCCGCTTCACTTGGTATGTCAGAGGAGTTATTTACACATCCGTTTGAAGAAATGAGTGATGCGCAACCATTATTGACAGAGGATGTAGATAACAGGGATATGTCTCAGTCAGGCAGCATTACACATGTACGGTGTGATGATGATGATGTTGTACCCGCTTCTGCTTCCTTTGCTGAGTTGTCAGATACAAGTGAAGCGGTTGATGATGACGATGCGTCCATGGATGTCACGTGGGTGCCCGCTCGGCAAGAAGAAGAACAGGGCGAAAGTTAAGATGGGGAGACAGAGAGGAGGAGGAGACGAGTTGGAAGCAGGTGGAGGTCATCGCAAGGAGCTAGTGGCACAGTCAGACAGCATGCATCGGCACCCGGGGTCAGCCCGACAGCACGCCAATCAATGCATGCTGTGTCCATCACCAGAATGCCGTCATTGCAGAGCTTAGCAGTGTGGCATTTTTTTTGTGTGTCTGCCTCTGACAACAGCGATGCCATTTGCAACCTGTCTCAAAATAAACTGAGTCGTGGGAAGTCCAACACCCACCTAGGTACAACTGCTTTGCGTAGGCACATGATCGCACATCACAAACGCCTATGGGATCAACACATGAGTACAAGCAGCACACAAACTTAAAGCCGCCATCCTCCTCCTGGTCCAGCATCTTCAGCCACATCAACCACTGCTGTCCTCCTTGCCCCCTCTCAACCATCCGCCACTCCGTCTCTCGCCTTGAGCAGTTCCTGCTCATCTGCCCACAGTCAGGTGTCTGTCAAGGACATGTTTGAGAGTAAGAAGCCAATGTCAGGAAGTCACCCCCTTGCCCGACGTCTGACAGCTGGCTTGTCTGTACTACTAGCCCGCCAGCTTTTACCATACAAGCTGGTGGAGTCTGAGGCGTTCCAAAAATTTGTAGCTATTGGAACACCGCAGTGGAAGGTACCCGGACGAAATTTCTTTTCACAAAAGGCAATCCCCAACCTGTACTCGATTGTGCAAAAGGAAATAATGGCATGTCTGGCACACAGTGTTGGGACAAGGGTCCATCTGACCACTGATACCTGGTCTGTAAAGCATGGTCAGGGCAGGTATATCACCTACACCGCGCATTGGGCAAACCTGCTGACGGCTGCCAAGCATGGAATGCGTGGCTCTGCAGAGGAGTTGGTGACACCGCCATGACTTGCAGGCAGGCCTGCTGCCACCTCCTCTACTCCCTCCTACTCCATCCTCTTCCATAACCTCCTCGGCTGAGTCCTCTTCTGCTGCTGCGTCTTGCTCCACATCAACGGCACACCCCCAGCTCCCCAGGTACTATTCCACATCCCGGATACGGCATTGTCACGCCGTCTTGGGTTTGACTTGTTTGAAAGCAGAGAGTCACACCGGACAAGCACTCCTGTCCGCCCTGAACGCACAGGTGGAAAAGTGGCTGACTGTGCAGCAACTGGAGATCGGCAAAGTGGTTTGTGACAATGGAACAAATTTGTTGGCGGCATTGAAGTTGGGCAAGTTGACACATGTGCCGTGCATGGCACATGTGTGTAATCTGATCGTACAACGCTTTGTGCATAAGTACACAGGCTTACAGGACATCCTGAAGCAGGCCAGGAAGGTGTGTGGCCATTTCAGGCGTTCCTACACGGCCATGGCTCACTTTGCCGATATCCAGCGGTGAAACAACATGCCAGCGAGGCGCTTGATTTGCGACAGCCCGACACGTTGGAATTCAACACTCCTAATGTTCGACCGCCTGCTCCAACAAGAAAAAGCCGTTAATGAATATTTGTATGACCGGGGTGCTAGGACAGCCTCTGGGAGCTGGGAATTTTTTTGCCACGTTACTGGACGCTCATGCGCAATGCCTGTAGGCTCATGCGCAATGCCTGTAGGCTCATGCGTCCTTTTGAGGAGGTGACAAATTTAGTCAGTCGCACCGAAGGCACCATCAGCGACATCATACCATTTGTTTCTTCCTGGAGCGTGCCCTGCGAAGAGTGCTGGATCAGGCCGTAGATGAGCGTGAAGAGGAAGAGGAAGAGTTGTGGTCACCATCACCTCCAGAACCAGCCTTATCAGCATCGCTTGCTGGACCTGCGGCAACGCTGGAAGAGGATTGTGAGGAAGAGGAGTCAGAGGAGGAATGTGGCTTTGAGGAGGAGGAGGAAGACCAACCACAACAGGCATCCCAGGGATGGTGCCCGTGGTGTTTTACGTGGCTGGGGGGAAGAACATACCTTCATTGAGATCACTGAGGAGGAGGAACGGGAAATGAGTAGCTCGGCATCCAACCTTGTGCAAATGGGGTCTTTCATGCTGTCGTGCCTGTTGAGGGACCCTCGTATAAAAAGGCTGAAGGAGAATGACCTGTACTGGGTGTCCATGCTACTAGACCCCCGGTATAAGCAGAAAGTGGCTGAAATGTTACCAAATTACAACAAGTCGGAAAGGATGCAGCATTTGCAAAATAAATTAAAAAGTATGCTTTACACAGCGTATAAGGGTGATGTCACAGCACAACGGGAATGTAACAGGGGAAGAGGTGAAAGTAATCCTCCTCCCACGACCACGCCGGCAAAGACAGGACGCTTTACAGACGTGTTGTTGATGGAGGACATGCGGACCTTTTTAAGTCCTACGCATCGCCACAGCCCTTCGGGATCCACCCTCAGAGAACGACTTGACCGACAGGTAGCAGACTACCTCGCCTTAACTGCAGATATCGACACTCTGAGGAGCGATGAACCCCTTCACTACTGGGTGTGCAGGCTTGACCTGTGGCCTGAGCTATCCCAATTTGCGATAGAACTTCTGGCCTGCCCCGCTTCAAGTGTCCTGTCAGAAAGGACCTTCAGTGCAGCAGGAGGTATTGTCACTGAGAAGAGAAGTCACCTAGTTCAAAAAAGTCTAGATTACTTCACCTTTATTAAGATGAATGAGGGACTGACAGTGGGCAATACATTCAACTAAAAAAGGCCTGATGAGATGAGCTGCCTTGGGCTAAAAATGGTCCACACACTGCTGTATTTTAGCTCTGAATGCCGGTTGACTTGCGTGACTTATCCACCACCAACTAGGGTTCAAGCCGCAATGTTTTAGGGCAGTGCTCCCCAACCTTTTTATCGCGGACCGGTAAACGTTTGATAATTTTTCCGTGGCCCGCTAGTTTTGATTTAATAATTTTAATTTAATTGTATTTAAACATGCCTTCAAAATAAAATACAGCTACACCAAAAAATGAATATAAAGTGATTTATTTTATTTAACTCACTAGAATGCCAAATCAATGAGAACCCTGAGCTTGTTTCTTCGCAACGAGACGGTTCCATCTGGGGGTAATAGGAGACAATGACACCCGAAGTGTGTTGCTTATGTCCAGTTTATTCCGCTGTTTTGTTTTGGTTGCTGTCACTGCAGAAAACCCCGCTTCACACGGATAGGTTGTCGGAAATGGCAATAGGGATTTAAGTGCTGTGGTGGCAATCTAAGGGTATTCCGCCATGACTTTAATCCAGAACACCGGCAGAGTTGTTGTCTCAAACATAATTTTAAGGCCACCGTCATTTGCAATCTCCAGCAGTTGTTCTTCTTCTTGCATAGACATGCTAGATTCGCCTGATTTGTTGGCAAATTCCTTACCAGTTCGTGGGTCTTTTGTGGTTGGGAAGTAGCGCTCAAACTCTTTTAAAAGTAGAATGAATGTTCAAGCTCAGTCTTGCCTAAAATCCCCGCTAATGTCTGAAACATGTCCAAAATGCCTCTGTTCACGCGCCGTCCCCACAACTCCAGTTTGGCTTTAAATGCAGCTACTTTGTCTGACAACTTGAAAACAGTTGTCATTTTCCCCTGAAGGTCCAGATTGAGTTTGGCCAATGGCGTGGGGTTTGCCTTAGGGCCAATCAGTAAGCGGGAGGACCCAGGAGGAGGATCAGTGTAACAATAGGGAATTTTCATTCCCTATTGTCACACAATGGGCGGGCTCGGGAGGGCGCAATGCTCTGCGCCTCGGCCGCCACAGTGAAATTAAAGTTCCTCGGGCGACCCGGTACCGTTTGATCCACATACCGGTCCGCGGCCCGGGGGTTGGGGAACACTGTTTTAGGGCACTTTCTGCCTGGGAAACAAACATCAATTCTTCTGGCCGCTGCTACAGCAGCGGCTGCAACAATACCTAATTTTTCAGGCATGTGTACATGCATAATTTTTCGGGCCTCTGGTGCTGCACTGTGGTTTCAAAAACCAAACCAAAAAAAGGCACATAACAGGGATTAAACTGATAAGAATAATACTACTTAACACGCAGCGAGAGGCAACGCAGAGAGAGGAGTCTGAAGAAGAAGAGTCAGAGGAGGAAGGTGGCTTTGAGGAGGTGGAAGACTAAACACAGCAGGCGTCCCAGGGGGCTTGTTGTCACCTTTCAGGGACCCTTAGTGTTGTATGTGGCTGGGTGGAGGAAGAGACCTTCAATGACATCAGTGACGACAAGGAACGGGACATGGCTAGCTTGGTATCCAACCTTGTGCAAATGGGGAGTTTGCGGTTGTGCAAATGGACTGTTTGCGGTTGTTTGCGGTGCGTTAAACGGGGAGTTTGGTCTGTCACTGTGAAGCGGGCGTAACCCTTACACTACCTGATCGATACAACATCATACAGTAGGTCCCCCTTATCCTTATTTACTGAATATTCCCCTGTATAACAATGTTTGACATTTAGTGAATATTCCCTATTCTGCTCTGTGTCAGTGTGTATCAGGGATCCTTAGGACAGGTGTCAATCCATATCTGCCAAGTGACCCTATGTAGGGGAACATTCTCTATTCTGCTCTGTGTCAGTGTGTATCAGGGATCCTTAGGACAGGTGTCAATCCATATCTGCCAAGTGACCCTATGTAGGGGAACAGTCTCTATTCTGCTCTGTGTCGTGTGTATCAGGGATCCCTAGGACAGGTGTCAATCCATATCTGCTAAGTGACCCGATGTAGGGGGAACAGTCTCTATTCTGCTCTGTGTCAGTGTGTATCATGGTCTCTGAGGACAGGTGTCAATCCATACCTGCCAAGTGACCCTATGTAGAGGGAACAGTCTCTATTCTGCTCTTTGTCAGTGTGTATCAGGGATCCTTAGGATAGGTGACAATCCATATCTGCCAAGTGACCCTATGTAGGGGGACTAGTCCCTATTCTGCTCTGTGTCCGTGTGCATCAGGGGCTCTGAGGACAGGTGTCAATCCATATGCCAAGGTGTCAATATGTCATATGTCAGGTGTCAATCCATATTGATTGTGATTTAGGAATGTTAAGTGATTTCTGCCCTTTATGGATTAAAACCAGACTCTGTATCAACTGTGTAATTTTCCATGGGAGTTTTGCCATGGATCCCCCTCCGGCATGCCACAGTCCAGGTGTTAGTCCCCTTGAAACAACTTTCCCATCACTATTGTGGCCAGAAAGAGTCCCTGTGTGTTTTAAAATTCGCCTGCCCATTGAAATCTATGGCGGTTCGCCCGGTCCGCCGGTTCGCGAACATTTGCGGAAGTTCGCGAACCGAAATTTTCGCGACATCACTAGTCTATATCTCAAGCGGCATGGTAATTTTTTGCACATGTATTTAAATGTATTCTTCAGGAAAACATCCTGCTGCAGCAAATGTGTATTGCTGTTTCTCTCTGTATACAGCTAAATAAATGTGGATTTATTTATTTAATATCTATTAATTTTTGTTATAATGTGAATGTGAATTTGGGTTTTGCAAAGCTCCATGTGTTCGTTACTGGAGCCATTTGCTACACTCTTGATCTACTGTCCTTTTCTGCTTTATCCTTTACCTCGTCTCTTCTAAGGTTGTGTTGATGTGCTTTTTCTTTCATTTGCTCTTAAAAAAAATGTAGTATATAAAACTGTACATTGATGTTCCAGGAAATATTTCTAGCTTCAAGAGGAATGCATTTTCAAGACAGGAACTCAAGCCAGGTTTGAAAGTTACAGCTTCCTTAATCTATTCGAACAGTAAAGAAAACTTCGAAAGATCATATCATTCCTACAAAAAGCATAGGAGAGCAGTGAATGATGTCGCTCATATGTCTATTTTTAAACTAACACATTGGCATTACAGAAATTGCAATAAATCTCTTTTTTTAATTGCTCTATTTTAGAAATACTATATATATTTAACTATACCTACAGTATGTGGGTAGTATGCTGTATTGCAGACATTCTGTTGCCATTTTTTGTATGATGCAAGTAAGGACATCAGGGTCTTAACAGAAATCTTACAACCATATTATTTGACCATTAAATTTATGTTTGCCATACATGTATATGAAAAAAAATAATTTATTTTTGTTGTTAAACAAATATTTGAGACCCTGTGTATAACATTGCTGGATAACTGATACTATGTACTATCTTAAACTTTTTATTCCATAAATATGTTGATAAAGGATGAAGGAATAAATATAATATATAAACATTTGAATACAGATGAACAGGTGAGAAGATACCTGGCTTAGATTTTGCAAATTTTCAATTCACAGAAACTCTATTGAGGTGTAAGTGACTCATCTTAAGTTAATAGTCAAAACTTTACATATGATAAAGTTAACTGTGTACTAAGTTAAAAAAACAACTATTTCTTTTTGGATTTGAATTTTTAGATGCTAAGATTGTATGTCAATTACTCTTTCTGGTGAATGAAACATTTCATTATAAAATATAAATCAAGCAACAGGAATGTGGAATGTCTCATCGATTTTTCAACTTTACCAGCTCTGACTAGATTTTAAAATGTGTTTTTAAATTCACCATAAAGCATTAATACATTTGATTCACGTGAATTTCTTAATATTGTGAACTACTATAAATACGGAGGTTAAAGAAAGCAGAACTTTTAATATTTGGGAAACAATAGTATGGCAATAAATTCTACTTACTGCAGAGCTTATGTGAAAGGAAATTCTTTTAGACTAGTGAAATTAAATAAAATATGTTGATGATAATTTCCATCTGTCTTTAGTTCTGTTGTCCATTCTTTGTTGACAGTTTCTCATTGAAAATTTGGATTCTTTTAAGATTTACTGACAATAAAAGTACATTTTGACACTCTCACTGCTGTCTTTTTTATTTTCCTATTTTATATATTTTTTTTAAAACATATTTTGATTTGGCTTACTTACAGATTCTTGATTGCCTCTATGGTAACATGTTCCAATGCATCTAGCTCTAAAAAAAACTATTTTATAAGGTCTTTTTTTTAAATTTCGCTTTCTTTGAGAGAAGGAAAAATATGAATGTCCAACTATATGTGAATATATTTTGTATACAAAAAAGTTTTTAAAAATATGTATAAATGTATATACATTTATATATTACAGAAAACAAATGAGTATATGCTGCGTTTATGAAAGTCTTACATAGTGATAATATGAATATAACCTGGTAAATCCTCTTCAATCAGTGCTGAAGTTTAGTAAAAGAAGATGTTTAAACCTAGAAAATTTATAGTTTATGTTTGCCCATTACAGGGTAAATGGTGAACACTTTTTTTTTTTAATCAGAGCAGTATATAGTAGTAGTTGCCGAACCTACGTGGGTTTATGCAAGTGTACAAATGTGTGTAGAAAATGTGTATGAGTCTATTTATATGTTGAGTTAGGGTGTGTGAAACAAGGGTGTATTTGTACATAGTGTTAATGATTTTAAATGCTGAGGTACATATGTATATAATGTTGGATTTCACAGTTTTATTTGTGAATGGTAAAAATATTAAAGGCAGATGTTTTAGTGTTTGTATGTGAATTCAGGGTGTCGATGTGTTGATGTCCAGGATTTTGAATACAGAAATCAATTTTTGCAGAATGTGAACACACTGCATTTTGGTGTGTGTGAATGCAAAAGTATATCTATGTGGATCTTGCTTACTTTGTAATGCTATTTCCCTAACCTATACATCCCACAAGATGCCCCTCATCCAATGCCTCCTCTAGATAACCTGGTTGCTGTTGGAGGCCTCACAGTGATCATACTATGCTTGATAATTTTACTTGTTTTAGCTTTTTATTTGTTATGCAATTTCAGTTTTGTGTGGAGAGGGGGAAGGAAATATACATAATAAGATCCAAACACTGCTCCCATCTGAAAGTCTGAACGAGAACTTGTGTTCTAGATTAAACAAAGTAATGTATCAAAGAAGCACACTGGTACCGGTCCTCCATTTTTGACCAGTAGATGATCCAGGAGGAACGCACCAGAGCAAGTGCCCCTGCAGCTGCCTGCCATCAGTAGAGGCTCCTGCTTTTAATATTATTTTGCCTCATGTAGTTTCTTTGTCATCCTATTCTTAAAAATAAAGAATAAGAATAAACATTTTAAGAACCAACATTTGTCGTACATGGGAAGGTTACTTACCTGCTTCAATATATATTCTCCTTCCAAGCGAGCTGTGGACTTGAGGCTCAGTGGCACCTGCATGGTGGGGTTCTTTATTGTGTGTGCCTACCCACATCTCTCTCTACATTTTATATATATAATTTCGATATAAGCCAGTACTCTGTATAAAAAAAAAACATATATTTTTTATACATGTCCTGATGAAAGTTCTCTTGGAGAATTGAAACATAACTTAAATACTTTTTGAATATCAAATAAAGAAGATTTTGAAGAAAACTATTGAAGTTCGGGATATATTGGAATTATATTGAAAGTGTAGCTGAGCACTGGGTAATATACTATTTTTGATTGGAGTACATTGCTATTGGGACTTTGTGTGTGTATATATATATATATATATGTAGAGATTGTAGCCGTATTAGTCCAGTGATGTAGATGATAAAAAAAAAAAAAACAGATACAATTTAAATCTTGTAATACCTTTTGTATTGGACTAACATAATTTTTTAATTACAAGCTTTCGGGAGAACCTCCCTTTCTCATGTCTAATGCATTTCTAAGACAACACATAGAATTCAAAGTTGAGTTGTTATACTGGGGTTAAATATCATAAGTGCAGATAAGACACAGGTTTGATAGAGAATAGACACCATTCTTGCAGAGGTGTCAGGGCTTACCTGGGTTGGGAGTCCGGCAGGCAGATATATGCTCACCCTTGCAAGAAAACACAGGCCGAGGTGGTCAGGTGGTCAGGTGAGAAAGCCTGCGGGGGCTGTGCAGGGTAAACTCCAAGTCATGGTACAAGAACGGATAAAGCAGGAGAATAGTCGTAGTAAGCCAAAGGTCAGAGGATGCCAGAAGTCAGAATAAATGAAATAACAAGCCGGGGTCAAAAGATACACTGGAGAACAGGAAACAGCAAACCGATTACCAGAGTCAAGGAACTGACACTGCCTTCTGGGAGAGGCAGTGTTTTATACCTGGCTAATGAGGCCATAAGCTTCAGGTGTGCTGAGAATGTTGGAGCAGCCACAGAATAACTCGAGCCCCCAGTGCTGGATACAAGGCAAGATAGACTTCTGGCTATTTAAAACATAAAAACATAAGTGAAAACAATGCGGTGATCTAACTTAGCCCAAGTGAACTGTGTTACCATCAGCGTTCAGCTTAATGCCGGGCGCATGCGTGAAGGTACTTTGCCCCCTGTGTGATGTCATCACGTGCACACGTGATGGCGGACGGCACGTTCCTATAGCAACGTGTATACAGATAACAGTGCTTACGTGTGATAAGGACACCAGTTCACCTGAGGTAAGTTAGATCACTGCATTGTTTTCACTTATGTTTTTAATTATGTATGTATATATTCAAGAGCTGTTTGTGTTAGTATTCATGTCTTGATCCTGAGGAAATTCCACAAGCTGGACTGAAACGTCGATCTATATTTTTAAAATGAATAAATAAAGCATTGAAGATCTTATAACCGTGAGTGCAGCTAAACTTGTTGCTTTTTCTACATACGTATATATATATATATATAGAGATAGATAGATAGATATTGTGAGCGAAAATGTGGAATAGTGGTTGAAGGAAGATATATCAGGCCTGCTTTGCTAAACAACAGCCAGAGATTTTTCAGTTAAATGCCCCAGGGAGAGATGTTAAGTTTTCAATATACATTGCTGAAGCTCTGCAAAACACAGTATGGGTCCCTGGGGCAGAGCATTTGGAGAGCAGGGTGGGCCAGTACTCCAACAACACTAGTTGCTCTGTAACAGACCAGAACTTGGATTTAAACTAAGAGTTCCAGAGATGTGAACTAATTGATACTCACCTGTAGATGGTCAATTAGCAGGCAGGCCTTTAAAAGAAAAGATCAGCCTGCTGCAGAGTGAGGGAGAAAAAGCCAGCTAGGAGAGAAATTGGGTTTATTGGAAATCTATTTTGTTTTCTTGGAAATTGGTAAGTGGGAAAGCCACCCAATTACAGATAGTTATTTCTGTCTTGTAAGAGCTCAAGTAAGAGCAAGGAATTTTGTTTTGTTTATTATTATTTAAAGCACCTGTTTTCTTATAAAAGAAAAAAGAAAACTGAGCTGTATGTGTCCTGGACTTTGTATACCCTAGAAGGCTGTGGTTACATTAAGATCTGTGATGAAATCTTACCTGTAAAAGAGGTGGTTTGTATATATATATATATGTATATGTATGTATGTGTGTGTGTATATATATATACACGTGTGTGCATATTATTATTATTATTATTACTATTATGATATTTATAGAGCGCCATCAAATTCTGCAGCACCTTACAATGGGTGGACGAACAGACATGTAGTTGTAACCAGACGGGTTGGACACACAGGAACAGAGGGCTTGAGGGCCCTGCTCAATGAGCTTACATGCTAGAGGGAGTGGGGTAAAATTATACAAAAAGGTAAGGAGAGTATTAGACTAGTGACAGTTGCAGAAGAGGAATCAGTCAGGAGCTATTAACAGTTTAATTGATACACTTTTATGAAGAAGTGGGTTTTTAATGATTTTTTTTTGAAGGCGTGGAGACTGGGTGAGCATCTCATGGAGGAGGGAAGCGAGTTCCACAGGAACGGTGTAGCCCTCGAGAAATCTTGAAGGCGAGCATCAGAGATGGGAGTACTGACAGAAGATAGACATAAGTCTTCAGCAGATGGTAAGAGCCTAGATGGGACATACTTGTGTATAAGGGAGGATAGATAGGTGGGAGTATATATATGTGTGTGTGTGTGTGTGTGTATGTGTGTGTATATATATATATATATGTGTGTGTGTGTGTGTGTGTGTGTGTGTGTGTGTGTGTATATGTATATATATATATATATATATATATGTATATATGTGTGTGTAGGTACATGTATTGGTGCTTGTGTGTGGATGTATGTGTGTATATATATGTGTGTGTGTATGTATATATGTGTGTGTGTAGGTACATGTATTGGTGCTTGTGTGTGGATGTATGTGTAGGTGTGCATGTATATTGTTGTATGTACTTGTGCGTACTTGTACATATAAAATAATTTTGTGTGCGTTTGTCTGTGTATGCTGGATATTGGCCTTCATGCATATCCTGTAACTCTTGGATGGGAATGCATGCATTCTTAATATGTATTTTTTTTTTTTTACTCTCCCCTTCTAGCACCATCTTCTGCACTTTGTTTTTTTTCTCTCTCTCTCTCCCCCTCTCTCCTGCAAGAATTATGTATATTCTCTATCAAAATCTTATCTGCACTCATGATGCTTTAACCCCTGTATCACAACTCCACTTTGAATTCTATATGTCATCTTGCTCAGAAATGCTTTAGAATTGAGAAAGCGAAGTTCTCCTGAAAGCTTGTCATTCAAAAAACTCTGTTAGTCCAATAAAAAAGGTATTACAAGATACGAATTGTATCTGTTTTTTTACATAGAGATATATATTTCCCACAGAAATGTCACTTTAACAGTGCTCTTACTACTGCAAGGGATTCTGGATAGGCGTATGCAAATGAGCACACACACGTACACAGCAATAAAAGGAACATTTTAAGCAGACCCCAGGTAAGTTGTCAAACCATTCTTAAATACATTGACTACTTATTTTGGATAAGAGTACTCCTGGTATCAGAACCACTACAGCAGGCTGTTGTGGCTATTGCGTTTGGAGTTTTCCTTCAAAATACCAATTACCCTCACAAGATAACGGTCTGGTTCCACCCCTGTCACCAAACAGCTTTGCTGCCTTAATGTAAAACTAGATTGTTATAATTTTTATACCACTGGAGGTCCAGATAAAAATAATTGAAAGAAACACTACAGCTTTAGAATGCAAATCTGTGTTCCTAACGTTATAGTGTCCAAAGTCACCCTTAACAAGTCTGGGCCCTCGCTGCTAGCGTTAAAAAGGTGATTTTACTTGCCTTTTCATTGCAGTCTAACTCTTCTCAGGAAAGCTCCACCTCTTTGGCTGTGATAATTTCCCATAGGAAAACAATGGGAAGCTAGGTCAAATGTGCAGCAAAACACCATGCTGTAACCATCAGATTGAAATAGAGAAGTTTCACTCCGCTATATAATCGAAGCACCCCTAGTGGCTTTTCAGTATGACAGCCACTAGAGACCGGTCGCAATCATTGCCATTCCTGAAGAAGAGTTTAATAAAGAGGGGACTTGGTGCCAAGATCTCTTCCCTTTAAATAAACAGGCATTTGGAACCCAGCAGCTCTAAATTAAATATGATGTTGAGCTGGCTTAGACAATCCTTCCAGTTGCAGCTGGGACTCTAATGCCAGGCAGTCATGCCTGAACAGTTCTACCAAACAAATTGAATTTTGATTGAGCTTTCTATACAGTACATGAAAGGTTTTGCCTGATCAGATGTGGACTCATTGGTTATAAATTCAAAATACCAGTTTAAAGCAAGCCACACTTGTAGTATGGAAATGTGAACTACATATTGTAGGACTATTAACACATATATTTAAATAATAATATATTAATGGTTATATGCTATTGCATTTTTGTACCATATAGGTATGCTAAATACTTATAACGTTAATTATGAATAGCAGAAATATATATGAAACATGTTTAGTCTAGATGTTTGTATTGCAAATATTATGTTTAATATGTAATGATGTTTTTGTCATGGGTTACCTTTTTTGAACCATAAAGCCTTTAGAAATATAAATGATGTACAAACAGAGCAGCAATTCAATGTAAACATTAGATGTGTTCTGCATTAACATCACTGAATACTGCCACCTAATGTGATTAAGTAAAAATGACAGTACATAAAACATATATTGCTCACCACTACTTTTAAATTATATATTGCATCGTTGCTAAAATAGAAAAAAAAAACTGCTAAAAACTATCTGATTCAAAGCTTCAGGAGCTAACATTAAATGATTTATAAAACACAGACTTAAACTTTGCTATCTTCAAAGATTAATTTAATAATATAATATTTATAGTGTGGTCACAAAAAATGACTTGGGGAAAAAATAGACTGGTTATCTAAACTGAAAAATTCTCCAACACACTCAAGTCAGATTTTTTATTGTTTTAATTTTTTTTAAACTATGTCATTTTAGTGAATAATCCCTATAATTAGAGTTTGAAAACTAAAGCAACTTAGCATGGAGTGTGTGACATGAAAAAAAGGTTTTGTTAGCTGTGAAATGGAAAATGATTTAAACACTTATTAGATTGAATTCTTTGAGGTTTATGACTTTTCAAACAACATGGGTAGTTAGCGATCATTGTCAGGTTTTTATTAATATAATAATTTTAGTGTAATAAAAGGTGTACGAATAAAGGAGAAAAGGTCAGTTTTTTTTAATATGTGAATGCACTGTCTAGAAATATTTCGTAACTTTGGTGAATATTTAGCCATGGCATTGACTTTATTCAAGTTACTTCTTTTTGCCTACATTCTAAAACTTTTTTTTTAGCAATTTTAGAATATGTAAACTGTTTTGTACATTTTTAGTATATTAATCTGCGTAATTATTTGTCTTCATTTGTATTGTACATGTAATGACCCTTAAAGAAAAGAGAAACTGTTTGTTTACATCCTAACAAATTTAATTATTTTACAAAAAACTGGTAAATATATGACTGGGTTACATATTTTTGATTAAAATAACCACACTGAAAAAATCACTAATATGAACTGTCAACCTATGTTTTTACCCACTAATGCCATGAGGGAGGAACAGCTGGAACTCTGTAAGGTGCCTGGGCATGGTCTAGAGCCCACTTGGGGTACACTATTGCTATGTGTTTTAGTTGTGAAAAAAATATGTCCCTTAACCACACCATATTGATTAGCTGTGGACCAACTCCTTATCAAACAATGCTAATTCTGCACCTTTACATTCCTACTATATCACTGGTAAGAACTGTTATCAGATCAAATAATTTTAGTGCACGAATGAAGCCTAGAGGCACTAGAACCATAGTTCACTTTGAGCACACAGTGAAGAGAATAGATGACAACCTCAGTCTTAGAACACCCAAACACCACTAGACTTCAGGAAGCCACCCTCCCATAACAAAATTAAAAGTAGAGAAATAAGAGTGTGGCTAAAACACTAAAACAAAGATTGATTTAACTGTGTGTGTATGTTTGTTTGTCAGTGAATATTTGTGTTTGTGTGGCAGTGCAATTACATGGTTAACTAGATGTTACATTGTTAACTTTAGATGGCTTACTGTGTTCTAGTGGTGCCTTACTAATCAACTGGAGTCCCCTGTGAGAAAGAACATTAAAATAGCCTAGTAGATTGTGTATAGAAAATGGACCTGGTTGCATTTATGTACTCGCATCTATTCTCTACTCTGTAATTACTTTGAAATTGATTTGCAAATTACACTGTACGGTGTTATGATTCTTTAGTCATTTAAATGTAAACACATCAAGAAAAGAGATGACAAAATGAGGGGAAAATTACAAAATGATATAATGATGAACATATCCAAAGCATAAAACCCCCAACCCCTCCTTGAGATTAAGAATCAGCAAAGTCCATATTGTATATTTATATATACAATGTATATATTATTGTGGATGTTACTGTGAAATGTACTACCTACCTAGAGATTGTTGCAGACCATGTACACTCCTTCATGACAAAGTTATTCTCTGATGACAATGATCTTCTTCTCAAGACACACCCTTTTATCGTTATATATCAGTATATCATGCAGGCAGCTAAATCATTTAAGAGTTTATTCATGTTGCTAATTTTTATGGGGTATCAAAAGAAATTCTTACACTATTATAAATAAAAATAACTTTAGCAGGGAAACCCTTTGAATAATTAATATGATTATGTCTTAAGGTCTGGATTTGTTGGGTAAAGTTTTCCTCATTTGATACGAGAGATCAAACCGTTATATGAGCATATATTGAGTCCTTTATTTCGTAATGCATTTAGTGTCTCCATTTTTAATTTAAATGAGTGACAGCAGGTGATCACGTCTCTGGGGTCCTGCACTGATACTTTAGATGGTATGAAATTCCTATGACAATATTCAAGAAAATTAGTTTTTTATCCGATGAACCTCAAGAGGCTGCACTAATCGGTTTTGTGCCTTTTTTTGCCATCCTTTCCACTCCCGTCAGTTCTGATGTGCGGACTTGCTCCCTTGTGAGATGCTGGCGTCCATTTTACTTGGCTGTTTGGGCATTGTAAGCCAATTCCCGCCCATTTATTTCTGCCATTTTGGATGCTTCAAAGTGCTATAGTTGTATATTTACCATGTGATTAGGTTAGTTTCTTCTACTTTACCATTATTATATCCCTTGTCGTTGTTTTTTTTTTTTTTTCAGACTTAGTTTTTAATATTTCCATTCTCTTCTTACCCTTTTTCTTTCAGGTGTTTTCTTCAATCAAACTACCATTTCAAAACAATTCCTTTATACTATTTAGGATGATCCCTTCTATGTATTTGCTTTATAGTTTTTTTTCCCTGTATTGTACTATAGTGGTTACTTTACCACTTAAATGACACTCTACCTTATGGAATAAAGAATTCCTCCAGGTTAGTGTCTGCTGGAAATAAATGCTTAAATAAAATAATGAAAATGAACAAACAAATAGATGAATGCTTATCAAACAAGCCCCATTTTGTAACCAAAAGGTGATGGTCAGTAAAAAAGTAACAAAATGCTGATTTCAGTCAATCCAATACTTTCCCTGTGGGAAATCATTGGATTGGTTAAAAATCAGCAGTTCTGATTATGTCATCAAGGAAGCGGATTGGGTTGGGCCAGCGCTGGCGGAGCCACATGGCTCTGGAAATAAGGTGAGTTTTAACACCTTTTAAGGTGGATAAGGGGGAGCAGGCCACCTATTAAACGCTATATGGTCAGGAATATATGTTTGTGTTCCTGACCCTATAATGTTCCTTTAAGTACTCATGTTCAATATGTCTGAACAACCAGACAACTCCCTCACTGTCTGTCTATCTTTAAGCCTGGCTTTTCTCTGCTATTGCAGAATACATCCTTAAAACACTTACTGCATTTCAAGAGCAGCCCAAAGCTACACTCCAACACTTTCTTGACTTAGATGAGTCTCAGAATCTCTCTAATCATTAAGGAGCTTCCTGCAAGTAACCCTGGAAAGGTAACAGCGCTTCACCTGGTAAAGGCAAAGGATTCAGATTCTTTGGAGGGCTCCACTTCTTATCATGATCTACAGATCATGGATGTTTATCGGGCAGGATACTCGGAGGAAGACTTTACCTTTAATGAACAGCAAAATACTCCTTCACAGTATGTCAATGAGTCTTTTATTAAACACTCTCAGGTTTCACAACAGGATCAGTCTTCTGAGACGCTGTTCGATTCTCAACTACAGCCTTTGTTTGACCCTAGAATAATCAGCCACCCACGCTCAGTTGAATGGGCACCAACCGAACACATTGCACAATTTTGACTATGCAAGCCTCTTGAAAAAAACATCACAAATAAGCCAAGGGAAAAGTGTCCTTGACACACAATTCCTGATAAAGTAGCTATCACAGCAGAATTTTACCCCATTTGGTTACTTTTTAAGCAAAAACTGATATGTATCCTTATAGGAGCCTTGGAAAGGGCTTAAAAGCACTAAAAGACCAATTACTCGTTATCGCTGATCCAAATTGTATTTTGGCTGATGGTGCTTAGCAGACAGTTCATGTTACCCACGCATGGTTTTGCGAATGGGCACAGAGAGCCCTTTGCCTCTTGGGCAATGCAAGTGTTGCAATTTGCATGGAGTAATGTAAAGCCATTCTTTACAAGAAAGATGCTAAACTAGCAGACTTAAGCTAATAAGCTTTTTTTAAAAGACAAATTTATCAGAGACTTAAACAAAGATGTCTCTGTTTTTAATTCCCTTACTAAGGCCCATTCATACCTAAGTGGGGTGTTTTGCTTGCTATGTTTTTATGGGAGAGCGGGTCGCCATATGTATGGCCCTTTAAAACCATTACTTGGTCTAATGGACTCTTATTTTTACTAGTGCTGGCCTTTAAAAACAGTGTATGGACATACTGAAACTTTTGGGACACTTTTTCTATCCCCTTTGAATCCATGGGAAGGTGTGCCTCTTCCCCTCCCCCTGTCCCATTGTTCTCCAGCAGGGCTTTGTCCCAGGGACACTGCCAAACCAGTTGGAACTGGCTGCTTTGTCCCTCCTCAGTCAAAATATGACTTCCACCTATCTCCTGAGCCACTTAAATGATTCAAGTGAATTTTGGATATGTTTGTCCTCAAATTATGTAAGTTATAAAAATATGTTTTATTGATATTGCATGTAAACTCACAAAGTTACAAAAATGGCATAAAAGTATGTTTTTTGGCTTGGAGATAATTGAGTTGATACAGTAATTAACTCAATTAAATCCCAAGCAGAGGGGAGGATTCTCATTGTAAAATGTCGGTGTGTTTATCCACGTGCCTTTATTTTATTGGTTGTTAAATTTACAGTTCCAGTGCCCCACAAGGTCCACGTGGGTGGTAACCTTGCTGGGAAAGTTGTATATAAGCAGGAATAAACGCTCATTGGAGTCAGTTCTTCTTTACCCTCAATCTAGAGTCCTGTTTCTTATTGGGGTAGCCAGCTATATCACTGCAAGGGATTGCTATGCTCTGTATGCTCCCTTGAATAATCACTTCAAAGCTCTTTTAAGAACTTGTTCCTGTTTCCCTCTCTTGGAGGAGAGGTTCACCCACTGGAGCCCTGTCGTAGAGACCCTAACCAAGGTACGACTGTTCGTGGGGTCTGCTGTGGTTGTGTTGTCTGGCGGAGCGCTTGGAGCCCTCTGGAAGCGCTTGGAGCATCCAGTAACGGAGGTACCCAGTCAGGGTGCCAGGCGGTCTGTTACAATTGGTGGCAGTGGTGGGATGGCATCCTAGTGCGAGGAGAAGCAGCTCAGAGACACCGGTAATGCTACGGATTTACAATAGAGGGATAGAGCTAGCTATCGTGCAGCGTCCCTATCTATAGCAATATGGAAGAGGAGTTTTACTGGAGGTTGCAGTAGCTCCGGAACCTGCAGGAGGCACCCACATCAGAGGAGGACATGATGTACTACCGAGAGGCCGCCAGAAAGCAACTTTGGGACGAGGCCATGGAGGATGTTCAGCGTCAGCGAGGCGTGAGGCTCCCCACTGAAGAGCAGTGGATACAGAGGCAAGTGGCTCTACGAATGTCTTTCCTAGAAGAACAGCCCCTGGACGAGTGGGTAACAGAGCTCGAGAGACTGGTATGGAAGGAGATTTGGCTGGAGAACCCTACCAGGCCCTATGGTGGTATATGGTACAGCATACCCCTGGAATGGAGGAGCCCGACAGGCCTGAGGGGGATGAATATGATGGTCCTGGACTACTACTGGATGCCATGGAGGAGGAGTCTGATTTCGGCAGCACAGAGGATTTCCGATTTTGGAACATTCTTGACTACAGGATAGGCATGCATGTTTGGCCTGTCAACTGCGCGGTGAAACCAGACATGATGCACCTGGCAACCTTGGAGTGGGAACTGTGCAGGCCTACCAACGCCTGCTCTGTGCCATTCAGCACCAATCTACCCTGCAAGCAGAGCCGGAGAGCTGGGTAGCAGAACCAGATCTGGAGCCCTTCAGCTGGAAGGATATCGTAGAGGTTAACTGGGATGAACCCCAGCCGGAAGGTAGAGATGGGACCGATAACTCTCTACCGGCCCCACAGGGATGCTGGGAAGTCGGCCCAGATCCCCAACCCCAGTGTAAGTCCCAGGGAGCTGAAGGTGTCGTCCTTCCTCCCCAGCGGCAGCATGAGTTCCAGGGAGCTGAAGGTGTCGTCCTTCCTCCCCAGCGGCAGTGTGAGTTCCAGGGAGCTGAAGGTGTCGTCCTTCCTCCCCAGCGCAGTGTGAGTTCCAGGGAGCTGAAGGTGTCGTCCTTCCTCCCCAGCGGCAGTGTGAGTTCCAGGGAGCCGAAGGTGTCGTCCTTCCTCCCCAGCGGCAATGTGAGTTCCAGGGAGCCGAAGGTGTCACCCTTCCTCCCCAGCAGCAGTGTGAGTCCCAGGGAGCCAGAGGTGTTGTCCTCCCTCACCAGCGGCAGAATATTGTATTGGGAACAGAAACAACTGGTCTCTCTCCCCAGCAGCAGGTTGTTCTTGAGGGAGAGGAGGCAGCCGGCCTCCATCCCCAGCGGCAGTGTGAGTTCCAGGGAACCGAAGGTGTTGTCCTTCCTCCCCAGTGGCTGTGTGAGTTCCAGGGAGCCAGAGGTGTCGTCCTCCCTCACCAGCGGCAGAATATTGTATTGGGAACATAAACAACTGGTCTCTCTCCCCAGCAGCAGGACAATGTTATGGGAGTGGAGACAGTCGGTCTATCTCCCCAATGGCAGACTGAGTTACAGGGAGAGGAGAGCAGCGAGCTGCCTCCCCAGCGGCAGTGCACCATGCAGAGGGAAGAGACAACTGGTCTCCTTCCCCAACAGCAACCAGAGGTACCCAGGGTAGTGGACCTCATCGACTGGTCCTGGGAGGCAGGTGGAGATGGGACCGAAGTCTCTCTACCGGCCCTACAGGAATGCTGGGCAGTCGGCCCAGATCCCTAGCGGCAGACCTGGTTACAAGGAGAGGAGGGCAT
>OW240912.1:42335585-42404459 GCA_933207985.1 Pelobates cultripes
AAGAAAGCATATTTTTCACTAGAAGCCTCATGGCAGCTTAGTCTGGTTGACCACTTGGGCGTCCCAGTACCCATAAGAAACAGAAGGTGCAGACACTATCATCACATTACTGGGCATATGACTTGAGTCGGCATCCATACACGCAAGTTACCACAAGACAAATAGGGAACATTCTCAACTAAATCAATCACTACTTCCTGCTTAGTACTTACAACTACAAGGAACTACAATCCCTACCAGGTTCCTTAATTTTGCCATGCCAATCTTACCACAAGACCACGCTTTCACATCCAGAGTACTTTCCCCTTTTTTCCACACTTCCAACATGACGATCAGAGGAGGTGCCTAGACACCTCAGCAACAGCAGACCTGCACATGGGGGGGATTTCTTAACCACTTGGCATTGTAAAAGCATGTTCCTTCCAGGATTGTCTGACACTTCTCCAACCAGATGGTCAGACGCAGCGTATACCACGGGTTTGGCAGCGATCTACCGGGAACAATTGCTTTGGGGCTGTTGGCCATGGCATCCAGGTTTGGAAATTTTCCCACCACTTCAGCCCCTTTGGGAGATCTACCCCATTGTAGCAGCTGCTGTGGCATGGGGTAAATCATGGTCAGGGTCATCAATCCGTTGTTACTCAGACAACTAAGCACATATCATATCATCAACAAACGCCACTACTCATCCTTAAGTTCATGATGTTTCTGGGGAACTCACTTGGTTGGCCACTTATCACATTTCACTTTCATGTACCAGACGGGGGTATACATCCCTGCCGACAACTGTCTCATTTATATTCCAGGCATGTTCATCATACGCTACCTACAGCCGCCCATACAGTCACGTCCACTCTTTCGTTCCAGAGACAAAATCATGGATTAGACATACTCATGCAGCATAGCATGCACTATCCCACCTAGCACTTTCGTCCCATACTTGTAGAACGCATAACACAGCTTTTCACCTGGCTTAAAGAATCTCATTGGAACACGACATAGCTCAACCTGTGTCACAAAATTTCACCTAAGTTTTGCTTATTTTTGCCACCTTAAACTTAAACTCTCATACACCATTAATTATATATTTTACAGGCATTCAACAACACATGATAACCTATGGCCAAAACTACCATAAACTTCATGCTATCATACCAGAAAAGAATATACTCAGAGGTTTTCAGGAATCCATTCCCCCACGTTCCTCTCAGAGATTACCAATAGCCATCCAACTGTTCATCCTTATCGGACCTATTAGATATACAACCATTCAATTATACTACCAAGTCGGCCATTACCAGCCATGCACATTGTCTTTTATGCCTTTCTCAGGCCAGAGAATCCACTACCATCACCACCACTCAGACAGATCATTGTCTTCAACGATCCCACATACGTAAACACATATATCATTACCTATTGGCTCTACCACATTCCGAAATGAGTCAACATGCACCAACAGTAGAGATAACATACTATCCTACCCACAACAAATGATGCCCACTTTCGGTCCTAGATTCCTACCTTCAAAATCCTTTCAGGAATTAAATACTGTAATGCATTTAAGGAAATGTCTGGTTAATTTGTATATATTTGTTGACTGTATTAAATCTTTGATTATTCATTTTTGCCTTCTTTATTTACAGGCCTACCGTATCGTCGGTATCGGCACACCACAACCGACTTGCTCCCTTTACACTATCCTAAGCTTATGCTGGATCCTTACTCCATATGCGGCTATTTTGCCCCTTACACAAGTATTAAGGCAGTTTTGCCTGTATTTGTGGGAGGGGCTTAAATTAATTCACTCCCCTATATAAGGGACACCCCTTACCTGACTCATATGGCTTGAGGTCAGCATCAGAATGACCCTCCCACCCACTCCTCATTTCAACACTTTCTCTTTTCTTTTCATTTACTTTACTTTCTTACTCCTTGGTGGGCCCTCTTTATTTACAGGCCTACCGTATCGTCGGTATCGGCACACCACAACCGACTTGCTCCCTTTACACTATCCTAAGCTTATGCTGGATCATTACTCCATATACGGCTATTTTGCCCCTTACACAAATAAATATATATATATATATATATTATATTATATTATATTATATTATATTATATTATATTATATTATATTATATTATATTATATTATATTATATTATATTATATTATATTATATTATATTATATTATATTATATTATATTATATTAAATAACCCTCAGTGAGTTAACAGACAAAGAGAATTAGACACATAGAATGTGATGGCAGATAAGAACACCCTCACACACACAGCACCCCTTTTACACACACACACTGCACCCCACTTACACACATGCTGCTTCACGCATACACACAGCACACCCAACACACTGTCACCCTCACACATACAATACATCCAAACACAAATTATTATATATATATATATATAATGCGTTTAGATGTATATAGTATATACAGTTGCAAGAAGAAGTATGTGAACCCTTTGGAATGATATGGATTTCTGCACAAATTGGTCATAAAATGTGATCTGATCATCATCTAAGTCACAACAATAGACAATCACAGTCTGCTTAAACTAATAACACACAAAATGAAATGTTGCCATGTTTTTATTGAACACACCATGTAAACATTCACAGTGCAGGTGGAAAAAGTATGTGAACCCTTGGATTTAATAATTGGTTGAACATCCTTTGGCAGCAATAACTTCAACTAAACGTTTCCTGTAGCAATATTCTTGGGATGTCTGATGCAAATCGCTTTCTTGAGGTCATGCCACAGCATCTCAATCGGGTTGAGGTCAGGACTCTGACTGGGCCACTTCAGAAGGCATATTTTCTTCTGTTTAAGCCATTCTGTTGTTGATTTACTTCTATGCTTTGGGTCATTGTCCTGTTGCAAAACCCATTTTCTGTTGAACTTCAGCTGGTAGACAGATGGCCTTAAGTTCTCCCGCAAAATGTCTTGATAAACTTGGTAATTAATTTTTCCTTCGATGATAGCAATCCGTCCAGGCCCTGATGCAGCAAAGCAGCCCCAAACCATGATGCCCCCACCAACATACTTCACATTTAGGATGAGGTTTTGATGTTGGTGTGCTGTGCCTTTTTTTCGCCACACATAGTGTTGTGTATTTCTTCCAAAAAACTCAACTTTGGTTTCATCTGTCCACAGAATATTTTGCCAGTACTGCTGTGGAACATCCAGGTCCTCTTGTGCAAACTGTAAAAATGCAGCATGTTTTGTTTGGACAGCAGTGGCTTCCTCTGTGGTATCCTTCCATTAAATCCATTCTTGTTTAGTGTTTTATGTATTGTTGATTCGCTAACAGGGATGTTAGCATTTGCCAGCGACTTTTGTAAGTCTTTTGCTGACACTCTAGCATTGTTCTTTACCTCATTGAGCAGTCTGCGCTGTGCTCTTGCAGTCATCTTTACAGGACGGCCACTCCTAGGGAGAGTAGCAGCAGTGCTGAACTTTCTCCATTTATAGACAATTTGTCTTACCGTGGACTGATGAACAGCAAGGCTTTTGGAGATACTTTTATAACCCTTTCCAGCTTTATGCAAGTCAACAATTCTTAATGGTAGGTCTTCTCAGAGCTCTTTTGTGCGATGCATCATTCACATCAAGGAAATGCTTCTTGTGAAAAGCAAACCCAGAACTGGTGTGTGTTTTTTATAGGGCAGGGCAGCTGTAACCAACACCTCCACTCTCATCTCATTGATTGGACTCCAGTTGGCTGACATCTCACTCCAATTAGCTCTTGGAGATGTCATTAGTCTAGGGGTTCACATACTTTTTCCACCTGCACTGTGAATGTTTACATGGTGTGTTCAATAAAAACATGGCAACATTTCATTCTTTTGTGTGTTATTAGTTTAAGCAGACTGTGATTGTCTATTGTTGTGACTTAGATGATGATCAGATCACATTTTATGACCAATTTGTGCAGAAATCCATATCATTCCAAAGGGTTCACATACTTTTTCTGGCAACTGTATATATAATATTTATAAACTCCACAATACTGACATTTCATAGTTATAGAAAGGGCTAATGAAAATTAAGTTTTGTTCGCTAAGCAATGACAATTGGAAACCAACATGCGAAAACAAAAAAGTAGCCATGTGAGGAAAAATAAATCTCAGTTAATAAAGTCACGTTTGAAAATTTGCTGCTTGGCTACTTTAACCTGAACATTACATTTCACTTATCAACTCTCCCCATAGCTCAGAGGAATAACTAGGAACCACAAGGTCCCGGTGCAAATATTGTCCCTTCCCCAGCCCCTACATTTGTCTCATTCCCCCAGCCTCTCCATTTGTCTCATTCCCCCACCCCTCCAATTGCCTCAACCCCTCTTTCACCCCCATTTTCCTTATTACCTCACCCCCATTCAGTCTTCATTCCCTCTCTCACCCCACATTCAGCCCTCATTAACCACCCTCAACTCCCATCCAGCCCTCACTCCCTCACTCACCTCCCATGTTGTGCTACTAACCCCCCTCAAACC
Source organism: Pelobates cultripes (assembly GCA_933207985.1). NCBI lineage: Eukaryota > Metazoa > Chordata > Amphibia > Anura > Pelobatidae > Pelobates > Pelobates cultripes. The sequence continues at coordinate 42,340,108 of OW240912.1, forward strand.
CCATCCAGCCTTCATTAACCTTCCTCACCACACATCCAGCCCTCACTCCCTCTCTCACCTCCTATCTAGCCCTCATTAATCCCCCTCATCCCTCCATTCAGCCCACATTAACCCCCCTCACCCAGCCCTCATTAACCCCCCTCATCTCCTATCTAGCCCTCATTAACCCCCTTCATTCCCCATCCAGAACTCATTAACCCTCATCCAACACTTACTCCCTCTCTCATCCCCATCCATCCCTCATTAACCCACCTCACCCAACCATCCAGCTCTCAATCCCTCTCCCAGCCCCCCATCCAGCCCTCATTCCCTCTCTCCCTGCTCTTCTCCTGTACCTTATGACTGTGTACTGTGGCCAAGCAGTACCCAGTCTGACAGGAAGTTCTCTCTCAGTGAGCATTTCCTGTCAGCTGCGGTGCTTGGCTGTGCTACACAGAGAGATCAGCAAGTGGGCAGCAGCAAAGTACAGAGCTCCCTTCCCGCCGGTCATCCAGTGACCACGGGGCCCAGGCCGGTGCGGCAATCAGGCACCCCCCCGCGCTACCCCCACCCGTGCAACCGCCACCCAACCTTTCCCCCAGTGAGGCTGGGAGCCAGGTTGATGTCATATTCCGGCTCCCAGCCTCACTCGGCGGCGCGCGAGGGAGCTGAGCAGAGAGCTCAGGGGAAGAGCTCCCTCGCCGGCCGCCCGCTCGGCATGTCTGTTAGCCGCGAGGCTAACTAGGCATTTGCCCTGGGCATTTGGGGGGCGGCTTTTTTGCCGCCCCCTGAAAAATGCCGCCCAAGGCAAATGCCTTGTTTGCCTCGCGGCTAATATGCCCCTGGCGGCAATTGATCCAAACAACCTGCATAACCGCCAGAAAGACTTACCAATTGCTAAAAAGGAGAGATCACAAGTAAGATCCTCTCTACTCCACACTTGAAGATATAAAGGGACACTAAAGAGAAGAGTTAAACACAGTAAAGTTAGATTAACACTCTTGTCCACAAAACCATAGACAAATTGTATTTTGATTTGACAAGAAAATTTAAGTTCCTAAATAACATTTATAGCAAAGATTAAATACAATGAATTCAATGTGAACACCTCAGATATAACTACTACTTTCATATATTTGATGATATATATTGAAAAGGGATACTTGATAATGAAAACATATTTCAGACTAGAATACAAGTTTCAACTTCTCATCAACTGAGTTTACTTTCAATCATATGTAAAGGACATTTAGTCAATATAGTCAACAATCTAAAAACTAGAATAAATAGATAAGAGCAAAATAAGTATAACAAAAGTTTATTGAGAAACAGATTTATCAAATGCATATAAAACAATTACAAAAAGGAAAATCAAAGGTAATAAAAATGGGATAATACATTCTCTTTGGCTTTTATTAACAGGTAAACCAGTGTGCCTCTGAAATTTCAAGGATCTTTAATAAGCACTGGCCATAACAAGTGATATTTTGGGATTACTATTACCAAACAAACCTATAATTATTTATAAGGAATATGAAAATGTAAAGACTAAAGAAGCTATATACCCTGTCATAGTACATTTTTATTGTTATTCCTTTAGTAGCCATAAGGAAGCCATATTAGAAGCCATAAGGTTTTAAACAACACAAATATTGTTTTACCTGTATTCAATGGGAACAAAACTTTACACTGCACTAGCTAGTATATAATATATCTATAAAAATGCCCATTGGCACTGTTCAGACTGTCAAGCCAATTCTTTGTTGTAGTTTTGAACATCATTAACTGAAAAAAACAAAACAAAAAATCGGCCAATGCAACATCTGCTTTTGTTCTTCCTGTGTCCATGTGTGATCGGTATCGCATTTCACCTCTGGCTGCCTAACTTCTCAACTTGACAAGGCGTGCAAGTATGGTTTAAAAGAAGACTTATCCAACTAGATGCAGTTTGAGAAAGACCCACGAATGGTTGAAACGCGTAAGTGCAATTTTTTTTGCTTTCTTCAATTGGATTACTTTGATTTTATCCCATTTATTTTGCAATAAACCTGGAATTATTCACATTAGAGCTTCTGGAGCAATCATTGTGGAATATCAATACAGTAAAAGGGGAGCAGAGAGTGTCCAATTTTGGAGCTTGCCAGAGGAATATTCATATCAAGCCTTTTAGTATGAGTCAGCTGGAATTGGCAGTATGTGAGTGTATATTATCCATTAGATCAGGGATCCTCAAACTTTTTAAACAGGGGGCCAGTTCACGGTCCCTCAGACAATGTTGGGGGCCGGACTATAAAAAATATGAACAAATTCCTATGCACACTGCACACACACGCATAAGGACATAAATACACACACACACACATACTGACATACATACACACATAAACAGACAGACACAGACATACACACATAGTTAATTTTGCTTAGCTTTTTGGAAGATATACATACTGACATACACACATACGTGTTGTTTGCATGGCATAGTGGTGCAGTTACACCTACACTTGTTTTTCATTATTTGCAGTAAACCGGGTGTTCAACTGTAATATTCTCAAGATTCAATTAAAAACAGTTTATTTGCATAGGCAGAGACTCTATAAAACCTCACTGGCAAAAAGATAACAGACAACAGTTACTGGCAAAAAGTTAGAAAGAATTGATTTGTAAAATGCAACAGGACTAAATCTTCACTTTGAACTTGCTGGTATTTTTTGATTATTAGGGGTACATTGTATTGTGTGTTTATTTATTAAGTGTACTTGCATAGCAAGACCACTTAATGTTATCTCACATATATATTAAGTGTTCTTGCATAGCAAGATCACTTTATGTTATCTCACATATATATTATTATTATTAAGTGTTCTTGCATAGCAAGACCACTTAATGTTATCTCACATATATATTATTCTTATTCTTATTATAACCAAATTTACCACCCTAACTCCTCCCACAGTTTTTACACTACATAGACAGAAATATTCCAAAACGTGCGAATTGTTGCCAATCGGATTGCTATTACTTTGTAGAACGTTTCGCCGAATGGTTCACGGAATATCGTCATTCTTGTGGCGAAATTGGTCCCATAAGAATGAATAGCAAAATGTTCAAAACTAGAGTGGGAGCTGGCAAAAGCTGAAAAATCAGGACATGATTTCTAAACTGCCACCACTCCCTCATTTTCAAGCCCACCTACACAAATCTTATATCAAAACGTTCAGCTATCCCTGCTGCCACTAGAAATGTCCACGGCTAAGCCATAGTCCTTATAGTTTTCACAATATGATCATTTGTTTGCAACTCATGCCGTCCATTGACATTCATTGAAACTCCACTCCAGCCAGCTCAAACTTGAAGGGCAATTTCTAAACTGCGACTGTGCCTTCATTTTTAATACTTCAGAGACATACTATGCATCAAAATGTAGGTCTGGGTCTTGTGATTCTCACAATATAAAGAAGATTCTTCGATGTAGGATTTATAGTTTTTAAAATACGACCGTTTGAAGATGGCAACCACCAAAATACTCTGGTTAATTTCTTGCTCCCACATAACATTTGAAATAGAAATATAATAGCTGTATAAATGATACAACATTTATCGAAATATGGACTGCTCCCTCCCCCGTCCCGTCCCGTCCCCCTACAACTTCCTCAAGTCCCAATAGGAATGCAGCAGATCATAAAGGGTATGAAAATAAAGACAAATAATGTTGTGGTACCCTTTAAACATTATGATAAGTGCACACAAGATTTGCACTTACAGACACAAATTTTAAAGGGCCTTCAAATTAATCAACTATTCTTTACAGCTCCATTGAATAAAATCTCCAAATGCAAAGGGAGAACCTCTATTTAATAGAGAGGAAAGAAAATAGTGCAGAATGCCAATATAGTAAAAGTTAGCAGTGCATGTATTTATAGGTAACTTAAAAACATATAACACAGCATATTATCAACTTGACCAATTCACCACCCAATTAGTTTTGTCACTTTAAGTGACTTCTTACGGATCTCTGTATCTTGTAGTAATATACTTCAAGGTCCATCTCCCTTATTGTCCATCCAATCATTGTAGCCAGATATGACGGGCATTCCACTTGACCCACTTGGAAATGACGTGTGCATTCCAGCCCTTGTGTTGAATTCAGTCTGCTTGGAAAGTGATTTGTGCATTCCACTTCATTCCTCATGCACTTCACCTCACGATTTGTTGCCACTTCTCTATTTCATAATCTATCATCTCTTCTGAAACATATGTTGTCCTTGTAATATAGTAAATCGGTGTACAGCTTTTCAAAGATATATAAACATGCAGATATTACATTTTATTATATCTATTTATACATAGGTTACTCCAATATTTACATAATTCTATTATTATTGAACAATATATACAAAAATATATGGGAATGCAGCAAATTCCAAAAATTACATTAAAAGGCAACATTTTTAAAAGGCAGAACAACAAGATATTTTGAGTGTAACCTGACTCATTGGTCCGTCCAAAAATGAGACCAACTGGGAGCACTCCACCATCACGGAGGAAGTCGCACCACCTCAGAGAGGGTCTCTCCCTCCTCCATTACCAATGCATTTTACAAGTCCTTGGAGAAGGAGAACTGTTAAAGAAAGACGATTCTGGTTGCAGGAAGTGATTCGGCTTGGGTTCTTAAACTCTGATGGAGATAGAATCTACTGAGCTCCTCATCATAAATCCCCCATTCCATAGACTGGTTAAGGACGTCTGCATGATGTACACACATGGGGTGTCTTATTTTTGGTAGTAAATGGCAATCATGGCACAACAAAAAGCAGCAGAATCTTTCCTTGTACATCTTTTTGAAGATTCCTATGTCTGCAGTATCCACGCTAAGTGGGTCACTCTCTTCATTAAAGACATGCAGATGGCTCGACGCATGAGGGCAATCCAGGAAGGAGTCGGTTAAGAGCATTACCCTTTCATTTGTTTACCCCAGAGCATCCCCCAATGAATAACTCCTTGCTGGTTCATTTGTTTCTTAAATATGGTTATCCTAATATGGATTAAAAAAAAAAATTATTTAGATATATTTATGTCACGGGTTTGTGAGTCTTTCTGTTATTTCTTCAATCCTCTACTATTCCTAATTCCAGATGTGCTGAATATAGTAAGTTTTCCCTTTGTGTAAAGTTCCTCAATATAATGGATGCAACCAGCCATATTGGGTAAAAGCAACAATCTGACTTTATTAGGCCACAAAAGGGCCACAAAAGGGCCACAATTTCAAAAGGGGTTAATCTGATTGTATGGGAGGTCATAACTTAGAACCTGAATTCCTCTTTGAAGCTGGGACCCCTGCAGAGCTACTCTGTAAGGTGTGAAAAATAACACATAAGTGGCATGGAAGTCTGGTTTAGGTATAGCCTAACTCTCTAATTTGCCATATGTCTTGATTCCTTCTTAGATATGGAGTTCTTTGATATGAATAAGCCTTGTGTTCCAATATCATATCCAAAATAGACATTAATACTGTAACGGACCGTTTTGCACAAAAGGGGTAAAAGCCGTTTAGGCGATCGGCCCCCTTTCCAGAGATACAGGCACAGCTACTGCAGAACACCAAACTCCCGAACTGGATACAAAATAGCACTCCAACTCCCGAACTGGAACCTCCCAAATAGCTGCTAGCAGACTAACAGGAAAAGCAGACAATCAGCTTACACTCCTGGCAATCAGTCTCTAACAGCATACAGTGAATCCCCCAAGAACGAGACAAGGCTCCGTGTTGAGGGTCAAGCAGTGGTCTGAGGTGCTGGCACACCCAGCCTGGTTTTTATTACAGTCTTGCAAATACAGGACCGCCCACAGGGAGGTATAAAACAACCAATCACATCACAGTTACATCCCACATATTCCCTCCCCTTATCCTGAGAGGAAACCCAATTACACATACAGTTAAAACATACTTTCTACCCAACTTTCATAACTCTAAAACCATACATCACATTCACATAAAATTACATATTCACAATCAATCCATTCAGGGGAACAACATATTAAAAAATGTCATGAAACAGACCAGGGGTTCAAAAGTTAGTAAAAAGTATCTTTTGTACCCTGGCTGGCAGCATGGCTATCTGGCTCAAACAGGTTTTACAGAGCCCTCTATCCTGGACAATGGGGAAAGTAATCCAATTATCCAGGGATAGAGGCAGACTCCATTGAGCACATGGGGACACAAAGACAGTAAAGCACTTTAAAATACATCAGGTAAGACACCTTACATTAAAACTATACATTTAACATATCCCCAGATAGCTCAGGTCTGAGCGCACATTATTAAGTGAATGGCGCTCAGACCACACAAATACAGTTTAATCGCCATGGAGCCAAAGTCTTTACAGTCAGTTTCATACGAATGGTCTCCATGGGATTCCTATCTGGGGTATAACACATTCAAACAAATCTACCGAACCCCAGGAAGAAAAGCACGAATTAAGCTTTTCTGCAGGTAAAAAAGATGTCTTTTAACAGAGGGCCATAGTCCAAAGGCAGCAGGCGAGCAACCAGGCCTCTCCAATGCAATGTGGCGAGATTGGTCTCGTCACAAATACCTATCCATAGATTAATACTTAAGCCTAATTTTTATCATATTTAAAAGGGGACAAGCACAATCTTCCAATCAAGCCTAAACATGATTTGCGAACAAGGGGACCCCACAGAATCTGTTCGGTAACCGAACAGAAGGGAACTTTCCATTTGAATGCAGGGAAACATTAGACGATAGAAAGTATAATTAAGGAAACACGTACGAGGAGTCCCATCTCCCCTGACAGACTATTCAGTTAGTTTTCTATTACATATTTGTATTATATAGTTTTGAAATTGAAGATTACATGAGATATTCAACCAATCTTTAAAAAAAAAAAATCTTAACACAATTTCAGTTATCTCATTTTCATAGTTACATAAATATTTATTAGCATTAATTTTGATCATATTATTCTTAAGGTATCAAACTTTCAAGTTCACTTGCATCATTAAAGATGGAATATGCTAGTAAACATCTTTTTTTCCTTGGAATGATCTAGATCATTAACTTTCTTGTCAGTTTCCTCAACTTCTTGAACATTCCTTTCAACATTAGTCTACTTTCAATTTAATCTAAGATAATGCTGTTTATGAAAAAACTTGATATGAAATGGAAGCATATGAGCTTAATATAAAATGGAAGTTGTGAAACAAAATGGTTGCTTGGCATTCTATATCATACTTAATATATTACATATTTGTATATTAATGGGATAGAAATCAGGGAAAAGGTTCAGCGCTGATAAGAAACAGGGAGTATAATAACAAGGCAGCACACCTTAAAAGGGGAATCCCCTCTGAACCCCTTAAAGTACAATAGAAAAGAGAGAAAAGAATAAGGGTGCGCCTAAAACAAGTAAAAATAGTAAAATGAGAATAGCAGCAATAACAAAAAATTCGGAAAAATGTCCAAATAATATAAAAAATGGGATAACCACGGTACCTAATAGTCCAAATATAAAATGTCCAAATGCACAAATGGTGGTCCTAATAGTCCATCAGAAGGGTATGTAGCGTCCCGGATAAGTATAAATATGCGGGGAGAACAGAAGAGAGAGAAAAACTCCAATGGTGTAGTATAAAAACAGAATATGAATATATAGTAAATATTTGTGGAACTACTCACAATCTTCAGAGCTTAAATCCAGCTCTGGTATGGATAGCGTGAAGTGGAATAATCCCCACTCAAGGATATGTGGTGCTCCTCTTTGGTCCTTTGGTGGAAGGATGGAGTTCAACTCGGGATAAAAATAATAAAAATATATAGTGCTCACTGTGTGGTCGGTGAAACAATAAAAATGAAATAAAATATACTCACGGTATATAGAGCAGACGTACTGCTCGGTGAATGGCGTATGGGTGGTATAATCCCCACCTTAAGGATTCTTTGGTAGTCCAATATGGTCTAAATCGATGGTAGTTAGGTCTGGATAAAATGAACTTACATAGAATAAAATAATAATAAATAATATGATATAAAAGTGAAAAAGGAATGTGGCACACCAGTGTATAATAGCCAGATATTCCTTTAATGACACTTTGATTTTAAAAAAGAAAGTTTCTATACGCGTTTCGCCACAAAGGCTTCATCAAGTAGAAACAGTATAAAAAAGAAAGGAAACAGACCTAACATACAGTACTTATATAGGAAACATCTATCTCAAAAAAAGAGACACACATTATTTACACGATCCTCCTGCCCGAATTAATTCTTTTACCACATCACGCGATCACTATCCAAATAAAGCACACACTACTCAATATAAGAAACACTACCAAGCCCCACAAAGATACCAATATTCAACACATCACTATCAAAATTCACAACACATACCGTTCAACTATCAAAGTCACACCAACCATGCACCTGTTTCTCCAGGTATGTATCAAAATGATAAAGGGGCTATACCCAAAACCCAAAGGCCTAGATATGCACATAAGCACTTTCAATCCACTAAGTCACCTGTCAATTATACCCACCACAATAAATACCAATTATTATCAGTGGATTCGGAAACAGACGATGATTATTTTTTAGAATTACGTACACAGACAAACACTCATGCACTAACACCACACCCTATAAAAACGAAAAAACGAAGTCTAGAGGACGGAGAGGTGGGAGAAGAATCCAAAAGAGAAAGACGAGATCGACAATAACCCCTGAAATTGAGAAAGACCATGGCATTTTTAATCTTTCACAGAAAGCACTTACTTCCACACAATTAGCTGTTCTAAGCAAAGGTTTAAAATTCGCTCCCACTAATCCATTCAGACCCTTTAAAGCCTTTATAGACATTAATAAATTTACTCGTAAAGCAACTTTAAAAAGATTTTTTGCAAGCAATAGCTCGAATATATCTAATACTCCATCTTTAGCTATTTCCCCTCCAGACCACCCTAAAATAATTACTACTACTTTAAAAAAGAATTCAACCTTTTTTCCATCTAGTTTCAAATCAGGTCCCCTGGAAGTTTTTGAAAAATCGGTCATGAAGGATTTAGAAAAAATAAAAAGAAGTAAATTTGATCAAAACAACCTTACTAAAGCAGAAAAGAATGCACTTTTAGAATTACAAAATGATGAGAATATTGTTATTAAATCGGCCGATAAAGGTGGTGGTGTGGTTATATTACCAAAAGATATGTATATCAAAGAGGCAATGCGACAACTAAATGATCCTAATGTCTATGAGAAATTAGACAAAGACCCTACCAGTAATATTCAAGAAATTCTAAATTATTTTTTAAAAAACGGTCGAGAACAGAATATATTAACTAAACATGAGTTCGAATTTTTAAATACTTCCCATCCCATAATCCCTGTTATATATTTTTTACCTAAGATCCATAAAGATATTAACAATCCCCCTGGAAGACCTATCGTGTCTGGTATTAATTCAGTTTTATCCAATTTATCAGAATATTTAGACACATTGCTTCAGCCCTCAGTAAAACGTATGGAATCCTATTTAAAGGATTCCATGACCCTGCTTCAATTTTTAAACGATTTCACATGGAAAGACACATATCTATTAGTCACATGCGATGTACAGTCTTTATATACTATCATTCCCCATGTGGATGGTTGCTTGGCTGTGGAAGGGATCTTAAGGACTGAAAATAAGATTAAAGACAACCAAATACGTTTTATTATTGAAGGTATTAACATTATTTTAAAGAACAATTATTTTTGGTTTTTAGATTCCTTTTATTTACAAAAGCAGGGGACGGCTATGGGAACCAGGATTGCCCCCAGTTATGCCAACCTATTTATGGCAGATTGGGAATCCTCTGCCATATTGGGCGGGCATGACTGGAGAGCAAACCTGGTTACTTATTTCAGATATATTGATGATCTGTTTTTTATTTGGGATGGTTCTGAAAGTTCTCTTAATCTTTTTATACAATTTTTAAATTCAAACAACAAAGGTATTATTTTAACTTTTGAATATAGTCGTTCTCTTATCCATTTTTTAGACTTGGAAATTTTTATCAAAGAAAATGAAGTGCAAACAAGGACTTTCTTTAAGAAAGTTTGTACCAACAACGCTATTGATATGTCAAGTTGTCACCATAAACCCTGGCTTAATGGGATACCAAAAAGCCAGTTTCTCCGTCTTCGGAGGAACTGTTCCCTTACCCAGGATTATGATGATCAATCAAATATTCTGTTAAACAAATTTGCTCAAAAGAATTATTCCACTAATGATTTAAATAGAATCAGAAATAATATTAAGGATAAAAATAGATCAGATCTTTTAAAATATAAAGATAAGACAACCACTGAGGGCACCCCAACATTGCCAATTATTTTAGATTTTAACAACAAAAGCCATGTTGTTAAGAAAATCATAAAAAAACATTGGCATATATTAAAACAGGATGACATTTTAGCTGGGATCATTCCAGATAGACCTCATGTTATTTTTAGAGGAGCACCCAGCTTTAAATCTATCCTTACAAATAATTTTACCAAAGCCAAAAGCACTATTTCTAAGCTTAGTTCCCCGTCCCCGTTTATTAAACCTAAAGGTTTTTTTAAATGCAATAAGTGTATTGCCTGTAAACGCACTGACACAATTATTAGATCTAAGACCAATTCTTTTACATCTTCCGTTACACAAAAGACTTATCCAATAAATAAATTTATTCACTGCAATTCAAAAAATGTGATCTACTTATTGGAGTGCCCTTGCGGACTCCAATATGTTGGCATGACAACTAGAAATCTTAAAATAAGGCTAGCAGAACATTGCCGAAATATTTCTAAAGGTTTTGAAAATCACTCATTATCAAAGCACTTTCTGATACATAATAAAAACCCTAAATTACTTAAGTGTATAGGTATTGACACATGCGAAATCTCATGGAGAGGAGGCAATATCAAAAAAACTTTAGGAAGTAAAGAAATGGAATGGGTTTACAATTTGAAGACCCTCATCCCATTAGGTCTTAATATAGAATTCGATCTTTTTAATTTTCTATAATAAACATATATTTTTTTATAACAAAATACATTTATTATTCCCTTTTAATAGCTTTTTTTTTTTTCTCCTCCTGTCCATTTTATTATACTTACCTTTTACTTGCATATATTACTCAAAGTTAAGTTTTATCTTGTTGTCAATATATTCACTTTCATCTGTTGTCTCAATATACATTCCTAGTTCATTTAATTATACTTATCTTCTATTTGTATATTCTATTCATAATAATGTTTTATTTTGCTATTAATATATTCATGTTTATTTGTTGTCTCAAATATATGTGTCAGCCCCTGTCGGGTTTCGAACTTGTGAAGTGTATGGTCCTATGCGGATGCACTACCAGCGTAACCACCGGCACCACACAGCTTGTTATGATACTTTTCTTACTAATAAGGTTATGCCTGGTAGCTGTCTTCTGTAAAGACTGCATGTGCGTTCCATTGCTGGATGACGCGTGCGGTCCATTTACTATCACGTGACACGGCTTTATTCACTTCCGCGTCACGTGACATGTTTATTCATTTGATTTCTTGTATTTAATGCACTCGTTTTCAATTGTTTTTACACCAAATATGTTTTACATTATTTATTACATTGAAATTTATATTTATATTATAGTATATTCTATTCTTTTTATATATTGCATTGTATTCCCTCCCATGACGATTGGTGACGTCATTTTGGCGGGAATTTTAAAATTATTGTGTATTTCAATGTTTCCTATATAAGTACTGTATGTTAGGTCTGTTTCCTTTCTTTTTTATACTGTTTCTACTTGATGAAGCCTTTGTGGCGAAACGCGTATAGAAACTTTCTTTTTTAAAATCAAAGTGTCATTAAAGGAATATCTGGCTATTATACACTGGTGTGCCACATTCCTTTTTCACTTTTATATCATATTATTTATTATTATTTTATTCTATGTAAGTTCATTTTATCCAGACCTAACTACCATCGATTTAGACCATATTGGACTACCAAAGAATCCTTAAGGTGGGGATTATACCACCCATACGCCATTCACCGAGCAGTACGTCTGCTCTATATACCGTGAGTATATTTTATTTCATTTTTATTGTTTCACCGACCACACAGTGAGCACTATATATTTTTTTATTATTTTTATCCCGAGTTGAACTCCATCCTTCCACCAAAGGACCAAAGAGGAGCACCACATATCCTTGAGTGGGGATTATTCCACTTCACGCTATCCATACCAGAGCTGGATTTAAGCTCTGAAGATTGTGAGTAGTTCCACAAATATTTACTATATATTCATATTCTGTTTTTATACTACACCATTGGAGTTTTTCTCTCTCTTCTGTTCTCCCCGCATATTTATACTTATCCGGGACGCTACATACCCTTCTGATGGACTATTAGGACCACCATTTGCGCATTTGGACATTTTATATTTGGACTATTAGGTACCGTGGTTATCCCATTTTTTATATTATTTGGACATTTTTCCGAATTTTTTGTTATTGCTGCTATTCTCATTTTACTATTTTTACTTGTTTTAGGCGCACCCATATTTGTATATTGTATAAAAATAAGGCTCTAACAATACTTTAAACACAAGTGCATACTATGGCCTTGATTATTTTACTATGGCCTTGATTACCTCTCTGTACCTTTGACATTGTTGATCGTGGCCTCCTTCTCCAAACTCTTCAATATCTTGATCTCTGTGACACAGCCTTCTCGTGGTTTTCCTTCTATTTCTCCAAACATTCATTCAATGTCTCCTTTTCCAATGACACCTCCTACCTTCATCCTGTCTCAGTCGGACTCCCTCAAGGTTCGGTTTTTGGTCCCCTTTTGTTCTCTCTCTATACTCTCTTGGCAAACTCATTCATTGATTTGGATTCTGCTACCACCTGTACGCTGATGACATCCAGATATATCTCTCCTCCCCTTACCTCTCCCCTGCTGTCCTACAATGTGTCATTAATTGTCTTTCTTCCATTTCTGACTGGATGTCCTCCTGCTTTTTGAAACCCAATCTCTCTAAAACTGAGGTCCTTGTCTTCCCTCTTCCTAAGACTGATCCTCCTATTTTGCTCTCCTTTCAAGTTCTTGCAAGTGCTCTGTCTTGGCGTTATTCATGACTCTGGCCTCACCTTTGAGCCTCACATCCAGTCTGTCACCAAATCCTGTTTATTCCACCTTAAAAGCATTGGCCATATCCTCCCCTTTCTTATGCAAAATGCTACTAAGGAGCTTGTCCATGCTCTAGTAATCTCTTGCATGGATTATTGTAATGCTCTCCTAATTGGTCTTTCCAGAAGCCGCATTGCCCCACTACAGTCTGTAATGAATGCTGCCGCCAGACTGATTTTGCTATCCAGTTGCTCCTCTCACACCTCACCCGTCTGTCAGTCCTTACATTGGCTTCCCATATCCTCTAGGTGTCAACTCAAAGTACTAATCCACACGTATAAAGCACTGAACAATTCTAGCCCCTACTATATCTCTTAACTGACCCCTTCTTGGTCTCTTTGCTCTATCCATGACCTTCTCCTGTCCACTGCTTGCATCCATATGGACAACTCACGCTTGCAGGACTTCTAGCAGGCAGCTCCTTTCTTTTGAAATAGCCTGCCTACCGCCATCAGACTCTCTCCTGGTCTTCAATCATTTAAAAAGTGCTTTAAAGCCCATCTCTTCAGAAAAGCTTATGGCCTCCCAGAGTAACCTGTGCCTCACATACCTGTCCCTTGCTCTCTCCTAAAGGGCCGCACTCTACTCTCTCCTCCTGCCTCCCACCTTTCTTGATTGCTATTTACTCCCACCTTGCTTGATTGCTATCTACTGTGTTTTATACCCCACCTCCTCTAGATTGTAAGCACGTTTGAGCAAGGTCCTCTTCATTATATTGTTCCTGTAAGTTCCTGTAATTGTCTCATTTATTGTTAAATCTCCCCCTCCAATAATATTGTAAAGTGTTATGGAATTTGTTGGCACTATATAAATGCCCATAATAATAAGCTTTCCAAATTATCAAATACTGTGATTTATCTATAGAAGTCACCAATAAAGTCTATTGGAAATGTTGTAGATAAATAATTTGGAACGTTTTTCTAACAGTATTAAATCATTTGGAAAGTTCTGTGAATTAGAGGCTATGAGTTTGTAGACTAAGAGGAAAAGTACTTTTAGAAGTTTTTTAACGTTTCATTCCGGACAGGAATACTTTTTTTTATTGTATAGGGCCACCTTCCTGAGTTGTCAATCACACAGCTGAAATACTCTCTTCCTGACTGCACATATCAGTTGTATGTAACTTTTGCATCCAGTGTCAGTACACAATATTCTAAACCCACATATCTTGGAAATCCTGGCTGAGTTAATTACCCACACAGTTTCAACATTTCAGCTGCCCCGATTTCACATAATTTAACTCTCTAACACCCTGAAAAACAAGCATAATGTGTTGGGAATTGATGACCCATAAAACAAAAAGTGCAATAATTTAACGTCATCTATTAGACTACACATAATCTACATCATCTGTAATGTGATAGTCAGACAACCACTTATTAACCAACTGTGCTTTGGAGTGAGTTAGTTTAATACCTAAGTATGAGATTGAAGTGGTTTTCCAATCAAACGGTTATTTAACTTTAAGGCTTTTCATTATTAGTGGGTTCAGTTGTATGGGGAGTATCTGGGTCTTACTAATGTTGTTCCTATAGTATGATATGGTTCCATAAGTAGTCAGTGTGTTTAATAGATGTGGGATAGAGTCTGTTGGGTTGGAAAGAAAGATCATTATATCGTCGGCAAAGAGAGCAATTTTCTTCTCTCCTGCCGGTGTGTTAAGACCAGGGAGTCCCGAATCTAGTTTTACCTTCCTAATCAGAGGTTCTAGACTTAGGATGAAGATCAAGGGTGAGAGTGGGCACCCTTGTCTCGTACCATTCGTAGTTTGAAAGCTTCTGGAAGTGAACCCAGAGTTAAAAACTTTAGCTGAGGGAGATGCATAGAGGGCCATTATGCTAGTTAAGAAGAGTTTAGAAAAGCCAAAGGCTGTTAATGTAGCTTCCATATAGTCCCAGTTTAGGCGATCAAATGCCTTTTCTGCATCTAACGCCATTAGTACACCGCTCTGGTCGAGGTTGTTGGCCCAGTCCAGCAGGTCCATGCAGTATCTGATATTGTCTCCTACTTGTTTCCCTGGGACAAACCCTGCTTGTTCTTCTGAGACTAGTCTGGTCAGGAGAGGTTTTAACCTGGCTGCGATTAATTTAGCATATAATTTCACATCTGCATTAAGTAATGAAATTGGTCTTAGGTTGCTACAAATCGTTGGCGGTTTGTTTGGTTTAGGCAGTGTAATAATGTATGCTTCCAGCATTTCTCATGGGAACCTGCCAGATTGCCTGATTACATTAAACAATTTTGTAATGTGTGGGGTTAGCTGCTTTTCCATTTTTATGTAGTAGTAATTTGAGAGCCCATCGGGTCCCGGAGCTTTATGTCTGGGGAGAGAACGGATGGCCTGAGCCACTTCTTTTCTTTAAACAAGGCATCTAGGATTTAATTTTGTTGCCTTGTGGTTTGGGGGAGCATAATTTGCAAGAGGTATTTTGATATCTCCGATAAATCTGAGACACAAGTATCTTTACTTTTGCTAAGGTTGTAAAGATCTTCATAATAGAGGGGATTTTCGTCTGTAGATAATTTGATTTTTATTGGTTGGCTAGTAATTTGCCTGCTTTGTTACCCATGTTGTAGTATTTTGTTGGGTTTTAAGTACATTTTTGGCATATACTTGGGCATGGAGATTTTGGATATCGGCCTGCACTTTAGTGATTTGTTTAGATAGGGATTTGGAAGGGGATTTTTTATTGGAATGTTCTAACGTTAGAGGTTTTTGATGTAGTGTGGAATCTGTGGCAAGAAATTGTTTTTTGATGGTGGAGCCTATTTTAATGAATTCGCCTCTAATGACTACTTTGTGCGCTAACCATTGGGTTTCTACTATGGTGTCCATAGTGGAGTTAAGGGAGAAGTAATTGTTGATTTCTGAAGTTATTTTTTGTAGATTAGTAGGGTCATCTAAAATGGACTCGTTCAGTCTCCATTTACCTCGGCCTTTTGTCAGATAAGGAACTGCTAGTGTGATTGTTATTGGTGCATGGTCAGACCATGTTATTTGACCTATTGATTGGTCATGTAAGTAGGGAAGGGTTGATTTGTCAATTAAGCATAAATCAATATGTGTGTATGTCAAGTGTACCGGTGAGAAGTACGTGTAATATTTTGCTGTTGGAAACAGGTTCCTCCATGTGTCATAAAGATCGTGTGTATGGATGAGTTGAGAGAAGAGTTTGCTATTTTGGGTAGAAAGTTTATTTTTAGTGCGTTGGATATCTATTGAGGGGTCAAGGGTGCAATTGCAATCACCACATATGATTAGGTGACCTTGTTTTGTAGATGCTATCTTTTTGATTGCTTTATTAAGGAATGAAAATTGTGCTTCGTTGGGGGCGTAAAGGGAGACCACTGTTACTAGTATGCCATTAAGTTCGCCCACCAGGACTAGCAATCTACCTGCTTGATCTGTATGTTGTTTGTGCAATGTGAAAACCCAATCGGTGTGGAAAAATATTGCTACTCCTTTAGTTTTGTTAGGGGCATGTGCATAGTACGCTGTAGGGTATTTTGGTGAACGTACCTGGGTGGATTTTTCTTGGTAAAGTGGGTTTCCTGAATGCACACTATAGCCGCCTCAACTTTATGCATGTCTTTTATCAATTGCTTCCTTTTATAGGGACTATTAAGACATTTGGCATTCAGGGAAAGGACTTTTAATGAGTGAGATGCCATAGTTGTTGTTTAGCAATAAGGCTAGGGGTTAAGAACCTGTAGGCTAGAATATATGATACTTTGTGATTACCCTTGGTCAGATATTGTACAGACCTGTATGACTTCATGAAGTTGTAGGCACTGTGAGAAATAAATACTGTGTAGCAATTTCGTTTGTAAGTTTCGAGTAGCGATCCTCCATGTGACACATCATGGGTATTAATATCTGTGGGGGTGATGGAGAGGAAGACAAAAAGGGAAGAGAGGGTATAACAAGAACAAAAGTATTTACATATTAGCAGGGAGATCTAAAGTGGTCATCTGTAGGGCACAGAGAGATGTCCCCAGAAATGACCCAGGAAGGGGCTGTGAAGCTCTTCCCGACCTGATGCACGTAATTATTAACATTATTAACGTAGATGAAATTTCTAATAACCAACGTTACCGGAACCAGTGTCAGAACATATGATTTACCTTTTTATGGGTGTTTGAACAATGTTAGCAAGGTACCCAAGGTTTAGCAAGCATAACTGAAGGAATCCGAGGGTCAGGATTTCCCAATGCCTCGCACAACGCTATCAAATGATTTGGTTCAATACATTATAATGCGGTATACATTTAACAACCAGGTATCTTAATTTTCTTCAGATAGTTTCTGTATTTTGTCCTCAACTACGTTATGGGCCACACATGGTTCTTCAGTTCTATTTTCCAGGTGGCTAGTTCTATCACCAATATTGGAGATCTCTTTTCTTAGGTCTCCGTTTATGCGGTAAAAATCCACCGTGATTGTAGCTCGGAGATCTTGTAGCATCTTGTGAAGGCTGCGCTCCATTACTGGAGATTCTGAGTATTTTGATGAGCCTGATTCATAGTCAGACTAACCGTCCGACATATTTAATGCTTCGTCGCCATCTTGGATTTCTCTGCGACGCTCTGTTTTTTTCAATTTTGCTGTCTCCGATATTTTTAGTTGTATTGATGGTGGCATTGTGTTCTCCGGTACCACTGGACCCGTGTAGGAGCTCCTAAGCCATGCGACCGCTCTCACCGGAAGTCAGACACGCCCCCGATCTTCATTAGCTTTAAGGTGTAAATATTCTTGTGTAAATCTAAATTCTATTTTTAAAGTGATTAGTGGCATGCACACACACACACACACACTTCTCTTTCAGTTGCAAAGTTATGTGAGCCAGCCCAAGCATACATGGCTCATATACAAATAATCCTTGTTAACAATATATTTTTATATTACTTATAAAAATATATAGCATGCTAAAATATGTATCCACATGTATTTCCTGGAAAAAAGCAATGTAATACTACTACTACTAATAATAATAATAATAATAATTGCATTACCAAACAATAATAACTAAAAGACCATAATCAAAGAAGAATTTCAATACAAAGCTCTTTTAACAGCATACTCTCTCAATGTTCAGACAAGTGGTTTTGATACTTTAAGTGCTAGTGGGTTGACTGAAGATTTTTGATGAATTGCTAACCCCTATGGCACTCAAAGGTTTTAAGATACTGGAATTCCCAAGAGAAATCTGAAACAGCTATCATCCATCAACAGCTATGCAATAGTGCTTACTATAGTCCAAAGAGGCACTCATCCTTTTCTAGTACACTAGAATGTCATTGGAGCTTTACAAAAGATGCTTAAGCCCTTTGAGGCAGTAGCCAGGGAAGTCTGTAAAGACACTTCCAGGGTCAATAAAACCATAATGCTCATTATATTAATAGAAAATTTGTTGGACACACTAAAGGGTTATATCCAAGCAAATGACAACTCCTGACATTGTACCTGGATGAGTACCTCTCTTTGCATTTAATGAGAACCCAAGGGTATGTTCTGTCTTAGAATCTAGAGCACAATATATTAGTGGAAATACTTGACCATAGATTTGTTAACAATCACTTTAACTGGCACTAGAACGGCTATGACATGATAATGGTATCAATGAAACTAATTTCTTGGTTTCTTTATCCTAACCACAGCAAATTATGAAGTATAATGCTAAAATATGGTGCTTTTGGCATGTTAGACCGCAGAGATAAATGTTATTTTTCTCAGCAAATCCCATGTGCAACATGCAACATATCTGCAACTGAATATAACTAAATGGCATTAAAATGTCTGATTACCATTGGTGAACTAAAAAGTAAGTCACAACACACCCTCCCATTTCAATAGACATAAAATTTCAGATTTGAAGAAATAGAGAAATAGAAAATACATTTATGCAAAACTTCATTAAACTATTTAATTGTTAATTAAAATCAAAGGGATTATCATTATAGACTCCATCTCGATTAAGAGTGGTGAGCATTGAGTAACGAAACAGCAGAAGGAATAAATTATCAGCTGTTTTGATACTCTTTTACAGGTGTCGTAAATCGTTTCTTTTTTTTTTTGATTCACACAATTTACTTTTCAGTTAAAAACCAATAACATTAAATCATGCTGCTCTGCTACCAAGATTACACTTGGAAAGCAGATTTTTTTTTTATAACAGAAAATTGATGGATGAGTTTGGCAAAATGTAGATCTAAAGACTCATATGCCAAAATCTTTAGAACTGTTTGCTCTGAACCCACCTACCCACAAAATTAAAAATAATGAAACAGTGCTCACTTGGACTTAACATAAACCACGCAGGAACGTATTAGCCGCGAGGCAAACAAGGCATTTGCCTTGGGCGGCAATTTCAGGGGGCGGCAAAAAACGCTGCCCCCAAATGCTTGGGCAAATGCCTTGTTAGCCTGGCGGCTAACAGTTCAGGCAGGTGGTTGTCCGGCTAAAAATCCGGTCAGGCAGGCTGGCGAGGGAGCACTTTCCCCATAGGTCTCTGATCAGCTCCCTTGCGCTCCGCAGAGTGATGCCGGGAGCCGGAATATGACGTCATATTCCGGCTCCCGGCATCACTCTGCGGCGCGTGAGGAAGCTGAGCAGAGAGCACACTAATCAGTGCTCCCTCGCCAGCGCCACCTGCCTGGACTTTTAGCTGGACAACCGCCTACATCCTTGTGTGTGTCTGGCTGTCAGTGTGTGAATGTATGTCTGTCAGTGTGTATGTGAGTGATTGTGTATGTATGTGAGTGATTGTGTGTGTCTGGCTTTCAGTGTGTATATGAGTGATTGTGTATATTTGTCCGTCAGTGTGTCGGTCAGTGAGTGCGTGCGTCTGTCAGTGTGTGTGTCTGTCAGTGTGTGTTCAAGTAATAGTGTGTGTGTATGTCATTGTTTTTCAGTGTATATGAGAGTGTGTGTCTGTCAATGAGTGTATGCGTCAGTCAGTGAGTGTGCGTCTGTCAGTGAGTGAGCGTCTGTCAAAGTGCGGCCTTGACAGGAAGGGGTGGGGAAAATTTAAATTGGGGGAAGGGGCAGCCCAAATCCAAATTCACCACTGAAACCATGAGGGACCTAGCCACATGGGCTCTCAAAATTACTCAGAGAACTGAAGTCAGAGTATTGCTGTGGATCTAAAATGAGGTCTCTACAGGCTAACCCTTAGGGAAATACCTTTTTTCCCTAATTACCAATATATTTGTATAAGCATTCCTTGCTTTTTTTTCTTAAACAGTTTCAAGGGGACTAAGGATTCTATACAATTAAAGGCTACGGAGCATATTTAAACGTAGGGTAAGGTAATGTTCACTTTCATATGTATCCTGCCCTTACCTCTTGTGTCACTTAATCCCACTCTATCTAGAATGTAAGCTTGCTTGAGCAGGGCCCTCAACACCCTCTGTCCCTCTTTTTCTATATGTCCAACTCGTCTTGGTGCAAATACCTGTCTGTTAGTCCACCCATTGTACAGCACTGCAGAAATTATTGGCGCTTCATAAAATATTATAATAATAGGATTTCCACTGTATAATCATACGGTAATCTAACAGTAGGTTTAAACATGTTTTACCCTGAGAAATAAGGAATCTGTAGAATATGCAATGTAACTATTTTACATCCCCATAACAATGCTCAGGGAATGGGCTAGTATGACAAGCACAGCTGCAAGTGTATAAAGTTAAAAAGAAAAAACAATCAACAGTTTATCACAGTTTTTCCATGTCATGAGTATTAAAGGAACACTATAGTGCATGAAATACAAACATGTATTCCTAAGACTATAATACTGAAATAGATATTAAGCTTCCCCCACCCCCCCTCAGATTAAATTTTCTCTATCACCATGCAAGTCTTGCCATGGTTGGCCCAACCCACACGACTGAGATATTCATGAACTCAGCCAATCCAATGCTTTCACATTGGAGAGCATTGGGAGACTTTTGCTCATGCGAGGCAAAACGCAGCACTGCGTCAATCAGCATCACCTCATGGAGATGCACTGAATCAATATAGAGCGTGGGGACACTGAATGTAGGTGCTGCTCACAGTGCAGCACTGAACTAGGAAGCACCTCCAGTGACTGTTTAAGTGACTTCTACTAGAGGTTCCTATGCTCTCAAAACTTGATGAAAGGATTATTTTATTTAAAAAATTTTTGGGGGGTGACAGTTGTCCTTTAAGTACAAAGGGAATCTGTAAAGCTTTCCAGGATATAGATGACCAGCAAGGACAAATGCAGACACAACAATGTCATATAGCCAACAGAATAGGCTATACCCCTCAATATTGACATCCCATAAAGTGGAATGCTGATGGACATGGCAGACCAATGATGCAAATTATGTAATTGGCACTGCTGAAAGGCAGTTTACCCAACCGGAAAGGTTGTAAGACCTTCTTAACAATAAGCAGGTAAGCCTGGGTGAATTTGTGCCAGGTTGTATGCCAATCATTCTGGTTAGCCCAGTGACGGCAGATAATACTGTTTCAGTGCTCTCAGTGCCCTGAGTGTAGCATGAATGTGCTTGTGATGTGCTTTTTGTGGACTGTTCCCTGTTGTCCCCAAAAGTGGGATGCCTGTGATGGGGATGAAAATGATCACACGAGCATGGAAGAACTGACTGGAACAACTGACTGACAGGCCATTTGAGATCTGCAGGTAGCAGCTAGCTAAACTAGAGAAACATGAGCATGCTTAAAAATGTGCAGGAACAAGTCAATACATAAAGGGAAAGAGCGTCAGAAAAGATAAAATGTCTTCAAGAGTATGGGACCACTCACCGATCTGCTACACAACAAAGTTGCTAAAAACAAAGAAACTTTCCAAGTCAAATACAGTTGGCAGTCCATGGAGATTTAATGTTGTATTATAACACGCATAACGTTACACAGCAACATTTATTTGAATTCATTTAACAGTTGAAGTCAATTTGTGAAGTTTTGCAGATTCCAAAACCATAGGGTTTATTAGGATATATGAAAAAAATATATACTCGAACAATTTTTATATTAAGTTTATATGGTTATATGAAAAATAAAATATCATGATTTTCTCCATATCCAAGTGACTGACTCTCTAGTCCCTACTTTGCCTTATATATTTAGGAAAAAGAAGAGATAAAAAAAGACCGAAATGAGGCACCTGAAGAAAAAAAATAATCAGTTGAGGAAAGGTAAGTGTGCCATGAAATGAATTAATTGTTGCAAATCAATATAAGATTGGGAAAGATGAATATTCTAAGCAACCATACCAATAGTATGCTCGTTTGTACCAAAAGTAATGGTTTCAGCAAATTAGAAATACCCATCGTAAAATATACAACATACTTTAAGAATCTTGGCATGTCTCAAGATGTATAGGTGGTATTTCCTAACTTTCATACTACATGAGGTATAATATAAATGACGGTTGTGACTTGGATATTTGTTGCATTCAGAATTGCAATTTGACCGAATTTTTGGCACTTTAATTTTTGGTTGAATTCTCGAGTTCTGAGCCAAAATATACCAGAATCACAAAGTAATCTAAAGCACTCTATTGGTTACTTTGTCTCATTTGATATGTTAAACAAATGGCTGGAAAATGCTTCTATCGGTGTATGCAAAATGTATACATCATATTAAATATATGTATATATTCCGCACTACACTGATTGGCTGATTTTCACTTATTTTGATTTGTCTTATTTGGCTTCTTAGCCGGGTTTTCTGTACTGAAATTGCACAAACCAACATACAGACAAAATTGGGTGTCCCAAAAAATATTTTGTTTTCAGGGTCCAGGTAAATATGATTCGGCTGAGCCAAATGTGTTCAATATTCACAAGTGTAATAAAAGCAAATACAGTGGGACCTCGGTTTACAAATTTAATGCGTACTCCAGGATGTTTCTTATTGCGAAAAATTTGTAAACCGAAATGTGGTTTCCCATAGGAATGCATTGAAAACCAATTAATCCGTGTGTGTGCCCAACTCCTATGCTGTTCGCCTGCCCCCTGCCGGTCACTCTAATCAAGCAGCCACCGGGCATGCGCATAGCGATATCTCATTTGCACATGCACATAATGGCAAACCGTTTGTGCAGGCGCAGCGCTTCCACCCAATGGTACTAGGCTAGCGGATACTGTATTATCAACCACTGAGGCACTCTATCATTCCGAGAGCCCGCCCACTCACAGTGGAGGGTAACTAATGACTAGGATAATTAAATAAACCATCAGCACTCTAACTACTAGTGGATACCATCCACTATGACACAAATCATACTCCATAAACATCAGTACAACCTATACAAATATACAAAGTATGTATTACATATGTACATGTCGAAGAGGACTAATAAAATAAATAAGAAATAGAAGAATAAAAATATTAATAGATCCACCTTATAAATAGAGTGTGATCAGTGAACCTACATATGAAACCATCTCCCAAAAATATTACAAGACAAAACACAAAAGAAAATCACAAAGTAATATGTAAAAAAGTTTTTTAATCAAACACCCAATGTATGATAGATTGATCGCTACAGGTGCCAAACACGCAATAATAATGCAATACATAGTGGTTCTCCATATGGTACATGTTAACTACTTAGCTACGTAGTGTTAATTCATCCAAGCTCTAAAAATAATTATTCAATATATTGAAAGGATAACTATATTACCATAATCATTTACACAAAAAAATTTCCTACCACGTACAGGACAATATATTTTAATGTGACCTGCAAATTGAAAAGGCCATTCATCATCAACTATAGAGATATAACAATATATTTAAAGAATCCATCATAAGCGTATATCATATTAGAAACGTTATCATTAAATAATCATTCATAATCAACTATAGAGATATATCAATTATTACTCGCTTCCCTTCTCCGTTAGATGCTCACCCAGTCTCCACTCCAAAAAAAAACACTTCTTCATAAAAGCGTATCAATTAAACTGTTAATAGCTCCTGGCTGATTCCTCTTCTGCAACTGTCACTAGTCTAATACTACCATTTCCTTTTTGTGTCATTTTACTTCACTCCCTCTAGCATGTAAGCTCATTGAGCAGCGCCCTCAACCCCTCTGTTCCTGTGTGTCCAACTTGTCTGGTTATAACTACATGTCTGTTCGTCCACCCATTGTAAAGCACTGTGGAATTTGATGGCACTATATAAATACCATAATAATAATAATTATAGAATCCATTGTAAGCGTATATCACATTAGAAAAATCATTATTACCTCACCTCCATCAACATATACATTGGCTATACTCATAGCAACAGCATAAACATAGCATGGGTAAGCAATATCGTATCCCCCACAAAGAAAACACTACTCGTGGCATAAAGCTCTCATAGTCATGGGTACCATCGTTCAATATTGTCAATATACTCAATATATAAATAATCATGAGTCATACTTCCATCCCTAAAATTTATATAAACAAAACAGCTATAGTATGAGATACAAAACTATATATGTACAAAATGGGTCATCATAACAAAGATGTGATCCAATGTGTATGATGATACATTCTAATCGATTCAATTAGGCACTCTAACGTCACAAGTACCATGGTCCAAATGGCCACTGTAGCTCCAATCTATAAAAGATAATAAAAACAAAATATAAAGATACAGACAATACGCAGGCAGAGTAAAATATTACCAGAATTATAGAAATGGTGATAGATCTTTATCCTCATTCAGACCCTTAGGATACAAAGTCTGCAGCTCGTTAATCCAGTATACCTCACGTTGTTTTACCCTAGTTTATTTCGAAATGCCACCCCTACCGGATTTTACCACCATCAAAATCATGTACCGCAGTTGGGAGACTGTATGCCTTTTCTCAGTGAAGTGTCTGGCCACCGGATATTGCATCTTATTCGTCCGTATGCCGCTTTTGTGATCCCTAATCTTTGTAATAAGCGTACGCGTGGTTTCACCCACATACACTAATCCACACGGGCATTTGAGCATGTACACCACAAACTGAGATTGGCAATTACAAAATTCCTGAATCGGGTATTTCCTACGTGTCCTCGGTTAAGTAAATGGACCTCCCGTGATCACCCCATTGCAGTTAATACAATGCCCGCAGTGGTACATACCCGGTATCGCAGAAAGCCAGGTATCAGCTGCATCCGTCCTCCCCTGCAGATTGAGATCATATTCCAATGTAAAGGAGATGGTGTCCAAACATCCATCAAGTCTCTCTTTAACCCCTTAAGGACACATGACATGTGTGACATGTCATGATTCCCTTTTATTCCAGAAGTTTGGTCCTTAAGGGGTTAAAGACCATTAAATCATCCACATTACCTGTCCAAAAAATGAAAATATCGTCTATATACCTGAGCCACAACCTCACATGATGCGTAAAATCCTGATCCCGGTATACAAAAGCATCCTCAAAAGCTGCCATAAATAGATTGGCGTACGTTGGCGCTACATTTGACCCCATCGCTGTACCCTGTATTTGGAGGTAGTATTTACCCTCAAAAATAAAGTAATTCTTATACAGTACTAGTGACAACAAATCAACAAGGAAGCCCCTGTATGCCTCACTCATATCTATACCCTGCATGGCACCAAATACCACCTCAATGCCTTCCTCATGCGGTATGGAGGTGTATAGGCTGTTGACATCCATGGTACACATCAAGGAGCCATCAGGTATATCCCCCATCATTTCAAGCTTGCGGATAAAATCCGTAGTGTCCTGCACACTCACTAAAGGTTGCAGATGTATATCCACAAACTTAGAGAAAGGATGCAGTATCGACCCACACCCAGAAACAATGGGGCGCCCTGGTGGATTCCACAGGTCCTTGTGGATCTTAGGCAACAAATAGATGAAAGGGGTCTTAGGGTTATTGAAATCTCTCTTCTCAATCAACCTATCCTCTAAAGCCTTCCTAGTAATTCCATCTATCATAGCACATAGCTCATCTGCTGGATTTCCATCAAGGATCCTGTAATGGTGCATGTTTGATAATTGTCGGTCCATTTCTGCTACGTATTTTTGAGTATCCATAATCACCAGGGCACCTCCTTTGTTGACAGGTCTAATCAATAAAGAGTTATCCTCTTTCAGCTTACGAAGTGTCAGCATTTCACTCCTATTTAAATTGGATTTATACTTCTTCTTCCATTGTATCTTATCTATGTCCATCTGGCAGGATCTGACGAAAGTCTCGATACTGGCATTAGTCAGAGGAGTGAGGAATCTACTCTTCGGTCTGCACAGCGTTCCCTCCTGCCAGTCACTGCGTGAAGCGTGGATGAGCCGAGCAGTGAGCACCACGTTACACAAACTTCTGTTTCCTGTACCCGGCAGGACTGAAAGGAAGTGCTCACTGAGGGATCTCTTTCTGTCAGTCTAGCTCGGTACAGAAAACTGAAGCTCTTGTACCATGGTCTGCTCTGCTCGGCCACGCTACAATAAAGGTAGGAGACACACTGGGGATGAAGGCGGGTAGAGAGAAGGACACTAAGGCACGGGACGGGGGGAAGAAACACAATGGGATGGGCAGTGGCGTACACATGACCCATGGGGCCCCGGTGCGAAAATTGATCTGTGCCCCCCCGCAACACATGGCACAACACATGGTGGACACCTGGTCACAGGGGTTACAGGGCTGCGACCCCTGCGACCGCGGTATGTACGCCAGTGCATGCAGATGCACACACACTTAAAGGACCACTACAGTCACCCTGATCACATCAGCTCAATGAAGTTGTCTGGGTGTCAGGTCCCTCTAGTTTTAACCCTGCAGCTGAAAACATAGCAGTTTCAGAGAAACTGCTTTGTTTCACTGAGGGTTAATCCAGCCTCTAGTGGCTGTCTCACTGACAGCCGCTAGAGGAGCACACTGAATGTCCATAGGAAAGCATTGAGTAATGCTTTCCTATGGGCGGTTTGAATGCGTGCGCGGTCGCATTCGGAGCTGAGAGGCTGAGGGATCCCCAGCACCAAGGGAGTCCGGCGCTGGAGAAAAGTAAGTGCTGAAGACACACACACTCTCACTTACAGACGCATACACACTAGCTAACAGACACACACATTTACTGACAGAGACACACTCAGCGACAGACATACATACACACTCACAAAACATACACTCTCATTGACAAACACAAACTCACTAACAGACATTAAACAGACTCACTAACACACACACATACACTCAGTAAGACACACACAGTAACACACTCACTGACACTCACTAGCAGACACACACACTCACACTAACACTCACACACACTAACACTCACACACACTCTAACACTAACACTCTAACACTCACACACACTTTAACACTCACACACACATGTTTTTTTTTTTTTTTATTTAATCCCCCCAGCCTCCTTACCTTTCGGAGTGCTGGGGGGATTCCCTGGGGTCCAGTGTTGCTGCTGGGCTCCTGGGTGGGTGGCCGGTCGGGCAGGCAGGAGCGCGAGGGAGCACTCAGTGATTCCTCTTCAGCTCCCTCGCGCGCCGCGTAGGGATGCTGGCGCCGGAAGATGACGTCATCTTCCGGCTCCGGTATCAGTGCGGTGCGCGAGGGAACTGAAGAGGAAGCACTGAGTGCTCCCTCGCTTGCCTGCCTGCCTGACCGGCCACGCGCCTGCCGGGTGTCACCAGGGCCAGCCTCGGGGGGCCCTGGGGTGGTCGGCTCCTGGGCCCCCCAGGGGAAGAGGCTGGCCCAGTGGGTACATACCGGGTTGCAGGGGCAGCCGGGCCCCCTGGCGGGCCGGTCGCAGCCGCAACCCCTGCAACCCCTGCGACCCTGGTATGTACGCCACTGGGGATGGGGAAGAACACTATGGGGACAGGGGATGGGGGAAGAACACTATGGGACAGGGAAGGGAGGGAAAGAAACCTATGGGACAGGGGAGAGGGGAACACTATGGGGAGGGGAGTAGGGGAAAGAACACTATGGGGAGGGGAGGAGGGGAAAGAACACTATGGGACAGGGGAGGCGGTAAAGCACACAATGGGACAGGGGAGAGGAAAAAGATCACTATGGGGAGGGGGAAAGAACACTATGGAACACGGGAAGAGGGGGAAGAAAACTAAAAAAGTTGGAGGGGAGAGGGACACTAAGGGGGAGAAAGAGGAACATTAAGGTGTTGCACTAAGGTACAGGGGAGGGAAGGGAAAAGGAACACTAGAGTGGGGGGACCACTAAAAGAGAAGGGAGGAACATTAAGGAGAATGGGGGGCACTAAGCAACAGTTAAGGGGGGAAAGACTAATGGACATGGAGGGGAGGAGAGAGGAACACTAAGGGACATTGAGGGGAGTGTGGCACACAGGGGGGCCTGAGTGGGGAGAAAGGCACACAGAAGGACATGAGGGGCACACAGATGGGTCTCAGTTCACAGAGGGGCTGGGGATGAAAGGAACACACAGAAGGGCCTGGGGGTGGAAATACAAAGGGGCTGGGGTGAAAGAGACACAGAGGTGCTGGAGAAGAGGAAAAAGAGACACAGAGGGGCTGGGGGAGATAGACAGGCTGGTGGTGAAAGAGAAACACACAAAGCAGCTGGTAAAAGTAAAAGACACAAAGGGGCTGGGATAGAAGGAGACACACAAAGGGACTGGGGGAGTAAGATATACAAAGGGAGGTTGTAAGAGATACACAAGGGAGGTGTAAGACACACAATGGGTAAAAATAGGAGAAAAGATACACTAAAGGGATAAGACATTTAAAAAAGGGGATAAGAAACAAAAGGTGGGTTAAGAGGCACACAGGTGAAGATGCTTTTGGGGTTTTTTGCCAAAATCATCTTCGCCTGTGTACCAAAAAATCCTTGCAAATGATCTCCCCTGTGGGCCTCTGCAAATGGAGATCGTGGTGGGGCCCCTATGCTTTGGAGCCCTGGGCAACTGCCCAACATGCCCATATGGTAAGACAGCATTGTGTTGTTCTCAACTGCAAAGTCAGGTCTACCAGCTGAATCCACAGCTCGCATTAAAGTTTCTATGAATAGGTATGGTTCCTAAGCAAGAAATACATTGGGTGAATAATTTTATGGACTTCCCTTACTATTGGTGAGCAGATGTTGTACAGGGTCATAGGCCTAATGGTAAAGGATTTATACACACTTATAAAATAATGTTTTAATAAAGGTATGTTTGGTTTTTTTAAATTCTTTCTTTTTCGTTGTGCTTGAAATAACAGTATACCTGCTCTGCCCCAATAGCAGTCACAAGTCGTATGGTGACAGGCATAACAAGTATGGCTTTTCATAAGAATAGGCAGCACATTTTTTGGTAAGTTAAGAGAAGGTTAAAACAGTGGATTTGGCATAACATATGCAACGTGAGAAACATGCGTGTGTTTCCTGTCTGTGATGTGGGTTAACGCTATGTATTTGTGGTACATGCTAAATGTTTAAAAGTTCAACATCTATTTACGTGTACAGGCTTGGGTTGGTCTATGCTCGTATGGTGTTCTAGGCAGAGACTTAGTGCATCTTTCACATGTGTGCTCGTTATTATAAGTTGACTGTGTGTGGGAGTATATTTTAAGGCGGTAATACACCTCATTTACAATCAATCAATGGCATTTGTGTACTAAGTGTGTCCTATGTTTAATGACAGTTTAGCAAGAAGTTATGCAACCGGTTAGGATACAATAGTCATCTATGGTATTATCCTAGAATAAAACGTAGTCCTAATAAACATCAGATTAATAATATTAATAATACCAGCGATAAATTAAAATAATGTGCTATAGCCTTATGGTTCCATTGTGCCAGAGGTAGGTGCAAAGTCCATGGCCGAAGTGTCAGCTGATGCCCCAGTCCCGGCTCAGCATTACTCCGGCTCCGTTGTTGAGAGAATGTGGTCTTGCGGGGATATGGTTGCTTAAGTGCGGGAGTCCCATTCCGGGGCTGTAAGTGGCAGTCCGATTTGAGGTTTAGTTTTGTTTCTGGTGGATGCACCCGATATAGCCTGTCTGGGCACAAATTCCATAGATGTCCCTGGGTTCAAGCTATGGGTTGGGTTATGTGCTGTGTTCTGGGAGTCTCTGTTAAGGGAGTGTTTGCTAATTCCCAGGTGCTGCAGGGTCGTGGCGGCTTCTTGGAGGTCTCAAACGACGTAGGTTGTATCCCCGTGGGTGATGAACAGTGATCGAGAGGGGCACCAGCGATAACTTATCCTGAGCTGTTGGAGAATAGAGGTGAGTGGTCTCAGTTCTCTGCGCCATGCCAGAGTGTTGCCGCTTAGGTCTGCGAAAAATGTTAGTGACATGTCTTGGAAAGCGTATGGTGAGTTGCCCTTCAGCGCATTCGTTACAGCTGCTTTATCTTTTCCATTATGGAATTGGATTATCAGGTCCCTGGATGTCCTTGTTGGTGCTTTTGCTGGTTTGAGCATCCGGAATATGCCCTCCGCCATTATTGCTTTGGCTTGTTTGGGCGTGTAATGGTATTTATTAATTAATGACTTTTTGTCATAAAAAAAGCATAATGAGCTTAATGCTTTAGACGCACCACTAGATGTCAGTAAAGCATATTTAGTGTAATGCTTTGGGGGCACCACTAGGGGGAGTGTGTAGGAAGACCTGTGCTTCTGGCAGTGACATCACAGGCCAGCCTACTTACACTGAATAAAAACCAGATGTTAGGAGAAGCTAGCTCTCTCTTTTTGCCTGTACCTGACTGATCATGTAGTACCAGCTCTGACTTAACCCCAGCCAAAGGGCTGGGGCCTTGTAAGTAAAATGTTGTGTAACATGTAGCAACCTTTTGTAAGTAATATGTTGTAGTTTTGTATTATCATTATTGTAGTAAATTGACATTCTGCTAGCATCTGTTTATTTATTATAGTTATATTAAATATACATTTAATATTACAACGTTTTGTGTATTTTCTATCCACATATTCGACCATAATACCATGAATTATAAAAATATTAATGTTGTTCCGTATTGCTTAATTATTATGTATTAAGAGATTAATATTCATATTTAGGTCACGACCACAACATTTGGCGTAGTCGGCAGGATTATGCTTGAATATTGGGGAAAATATAAATGTTATGCATTTTGCTTAAATAATACAGTAAATTGTCTGTCTGTATACAAATGAATAAATGAATGATGATTTGGTTTTAATGGAATGAATGCAGATAGCAGATAGGGATTAGATATTTGTTTTTAAGGTATCTTGTTGTAGAACATAGTGATGAATTATTGTGTTGCTTGTTACCAATCTTTGGTCATTTGTATATAGGAGAAAACTTATATATACTTTAGCTTTTGTCTGACCATGTGGATTTTAATCCACCATTGACCACATGGTGTGAATGAGTTGAGGCCTAGTTTCATTGTTTGCTACCATTTGCATAGGAAAAGACTTTTCACTAAACTAGTTCAAAGAAAAAGATACGTTTAGTAAAGCAGATTCAGTGAATAATAGATTTATGTGTGCGTATACACAGAATATTAGTATAAATATATATATGATTTTGACTCATGAAGGAGAGACCACCTTTTTAACAGCTGTGTGACCATGCTTTTCAGCTACAGCTGGGGGAGAATTTGTCCTTGTTGGGGGTGGGTAGTCTTGCTGTATGAGAAAAAATAAACTGCATTGTTTTGTAAATGTAATTGCCTAAACTAATCAATTTGTGGAGTGTTTTTCAGCTTTATTATCCAGGACTAAGGAATTACTGGACATATGCAGGAACTGGTAACAAATGAACTGAAAAAATGGTAAAATAATTCCTTTGTCCTATTTAGTCTGAATATTTTAACAAGTTAGCATTTTTAACAAAGTAAGTGTAGGGGCTCAGATTAAGATTTATATTATTTTAGAAGCCATCTATAACTGATTTTAATATTTCCATGCTTTGAATTAGGGTGTATCTGCCTAGCGGGTGAACCTCCATAACGTGGGCTGTGATTTTAGTTACAGTAGCGGGTGGGGAACCTGAGCTAGGGGGTATTTAAACGTGTCCGGATAAGGGGGAGCATACCCAATAGTTGTTGTGCAGTTCTATCCTGTATTATTATTTGAAACCCTGTATTACTTATAAGTAGCGTTTTGTAACTTATTTGTAATTGTTTATATATATTGCTCTGGGAAAGGGATAGGCAAAATCTCTGAGAGACCAGGAAATATATTTTAAAAAAGGGCGTATTACACTAGTGGTAGGGCGGCCTATCATGACCATAGAGACCCTTGGTGACTAGTTTTTGTTGTATATTGCCCTGGGAAGGGGATACGCTATTTAATAGAAATTCCTGAGAGACCAGGAAATATACAATAAGTGATACGTGAGTGTACTGGTTAAATTGCAGACATATTGGCCCAGAACCTTTAATCGAGCCGGAAAAGAGGCTGCTGTATGTTTGCTCCTCTATAATTTTGCGGGGGCGGTCACCCCCATGCGGAAAGCCACTGCCATCACAGGGTGGTTAGTTGTGCAGGCCCTTAGCCGCGAGGTGCAAGCATGTCCGTGGAAAGGCTAGAAATTAATAGGGAGTCACTCATAGCTGTCAGAAGTGTTGAACTTTGAGACATATTGACCTATATCCTTTCAGAGGCGGAAGAGGTGTTGTGATTCACTCCTCTATAATTTAACCAAAGGGTGGAGAGTTATTAAACATGTTTAGGTTGGCTAGAAATGTGTTTCCTGAATTGCAGAGAAGATGCAGAAAGCAGCTATTAGCTTATTGTTTTTTAAGAGCCTTGTAAAAAAAAAAAAAAAAATTAAGAAAGTTATCTTGTTGAAAAAAATTGTTTATAAAATGAAAAGCTGAAGGAATGTGTTTACATGTCTGTGTGTGTGTATATATATATATATATATATATATATATATATATATATATATATATATATATTCTAAGTAAAATATTTGCAGTATACGCTATAAGTGACTAGGAAAGTAATCCTGATCTGTTTCCTAACCTTTTCAGATGTAGCAGAAACCAGAGGTGGACATTGGAACACAGATAGAATATCAGATGGAGACCAGTGTTTAAATGTTGACCTTTGATGAGCTATTGAATGTTTTATTTTATTGTCTATTTAACATGTCTATGCTATGATTTTGTGCATACTATTCTCTTATTTCTAGTGATTGTATTGCAATTGAAACCCTTATGTATTATTGTTGTATGTATGTATGTATGCTTGCCTGGGAAAGGGGGGAATTGACCCATAGGGACCAGGGGGTATTTTTGTGTAAACCAAACTGGGGTGGGAGGGCTCTAACGAGGGAACCCCATTGTCCAGTAGGTGCTTGATTTGTGTCTGTGTAAAGTGCATGAGTGGTAGAAGTTAAAAAAAACAAAAAACGGAAGAATGATAAGTGGGATGAGAGAAAGTAGGCATTTTGGGTTATCTATACATGTTTAAATAGAAGGGTGGTAAATAGGAATGTAATTGTTTTGGTTAATGTTTAGATTAAATTGGTTAAATACAGCAGTGATAACGAGTGTTTAGATTAAATTGGTAAATGCAGCAGTAATAACGAGTGTTTGGGTTAAATTGGTAGATACAGCAGTGATATTGTGTTTATCTGTGAATCAGGAGTGTGCTGGATGTGAAGAGAGGTGTGTAGGTATTTATCCAAACGCCATAGGAAAAAATATGGTTAAGACACCACAATCAAATGGTACTTGTGATGATTGGCACAGTTATTATTTATGTTTGTGTTCGTCATTGCCTGTGTTTTCATTCAAGAACTTTCAAGCAGAAGAAGAAGAAGCACTGGACACTATGCTCAACTGTTGCTGTAAGGAGAAAAAATATTGCAGCTAAGAGTGGTGAGAGTCGGAACAAATGCATCAGGAGCAGGACACTGTTACGTCAAGGTGGTTAATGGTATAAAGAAAGAAAAAACAAAACAATGTGACCACAAACACACAAAAGTCCTTGATCACATGAACTGTTTCATTCATCCCTGTCTCCGTGCGTATGTTCTATGAGACTGTCGAAGAATAGAGTATCCAGTTTCCAGGACTAATGTTTGTGAAAATTCCAGGCACACAGACCAGCCAGAGGCTACAGAAATCGAGTCAGTCTGTGCCATGATTCA
Organism: Pelobates cultripes; assembly: GCA_933207985.1. Taxonomy (NCBI): domain Eukaryota; kingdom Metazoa; phylum Chordata; class Amphibia; order Anura; family Pelobatidae; genus Pelobates; species Pelobates cultripes. Next base: position 42,374,385 of record OW240912.1, read on the forward strand.
TAGTTGTTATGAGTTTGTGGTGTCTAATACTATATTAAGCTCCAAAACACATCCTCACATGAACACAATATCATTGGTTAATCTAATAAAACATGGTTTGAGTTGTCTATTATTATAAGGGTGGGTATGTGCTTATTTTAGGCCAAGGTTTCCCAACTGGTGATGCATGTGCTCAATGAAAAAAAATAAATAAAAAAAAATAATTGAAAAAGCAATAAAGTGTCATAACTTTACGGGTAAATGGGTATCATTCTTCAAAAGGTGGGTTTTGTTGTAGGGCAGGTACTGTTAAAATAGGGTAGATTCAAGATGTACGGGTTTATAATGTTTGTTTTATGACATAAGTCAAAGGGTGGTTTGTAATGGTATTTATTAATTAATGACTTTTGTCATAAAAAAAGCATAATGAGCTTAATGCTTTAGACGCACCACTAGATGTCAGTAAAGCATATTTAGTGTAATGCTTTGGGGGCACCACTAGGGGGAGTGTGTAGGAAGACCTGTGCTTCTGGCAGTGACATCACAGGCCAGCCTACTTACACTGAATAAAAACCAGATGTTAGGAGAAGCGAGCTCTCTCTTTTTGCCTGTACCTGACTGATCATATAGTACCAGCTCTGACTTAACCCCAGCCAAAGGGCTGGGGCCTTGTAAGTAAAATGTTGTGTAACATGTAGCAACCTTTTGTAAGTAATATGTTGTAGTTTTGTATTATCATTATTGTAGTAAATTGACATTCTGCTAGCATCTGTTTATTTATTATAGTTATATTAAATATACATTTAATATTACAACGTTTTGTGTATTTTCTATCCACATATTCGACCATAATACCATGAATTATAAAAATATTAATGTTGTTCCGTATTGCTTAATTATTATGTATTAAGAGATTAATATTCATATTTAGGTCACGACCACAACAGGGCGTTAGTATGGCTGTTAACAGTCTTCTCACCACATGTTGAAGCTCTGCGTCTGGTATGCTTTCAGGGATTCCTCATATTTTCAGGTTGTTTCGGCGGTGGGCATCTTCCAGTGCGGCTAAGCGGCCCTCATGAGTGAGGTTTTTCTTTTTCAGATTGCTGACCTCTTGTTGCAGGAGTGTGAGGTAGTTTCCAACGCTCCGATGCAGCCTGTCAGGTCCTTTAGGTCCTGGCGTATCGTGGCCACGTCTGCCTGCAGGTTTTTCTGCAGATCCACCAGTAGCTCTTTTAATATTGTTGTGACGAGAGCAATCTCACCACATTGCATTGGAGAAGCCTGGCTGCCCGCCTGCTGCCTTCGGACTATGGACCAGACTTTATGTAAATGTGTTAACCCAGATAGCTATGCCATGGAGCCCATTCGTGTAGTTAAAGACTTCGGCTCCATGGCAATTGAACTGTGTGAATAGGATCTGAGCGCTATTCGGTAGTTTTGTGCGCTCAGATCCCAGCTATCTGGGGATATGTGAAATGTCTGTGTGTTATGTGTAAAAGGTGACTTTATGTATTTTAAAGTGTTTTATGTCTTTTTGCAACCATGTGCTCAATGGAGTCTGCCTCTATCCCTGGATAATTGGATTATTTTCCCCATTGTCTCCAGGCTAGAGGGCTCTGTAAAACCTGTTTGAGCCAGATATCCATGTGCCAGCCAGGGCCCAAAAGATACTTTTACTAACTTTTGAACCCCTGGTCTGATTCATGCCATTTTTTAATATGTTGTTCCCCTGAATGGATTGATTGTGAATATGCAATTTTATGTGAATGTGATGTATGGTTTTAGAGTTATGAAAGTTGGGTAGAAAGTATGTTTTAACTGTATGTGTAATTGAGTTTCCTCTCAGGATAAGGGGAGGGAATATGTGGGATGTAACTGTTTTATACCTCCCTGTGGGCGGTCATGTATTTGAAAAGACTGTAATAAAAACCAGGCTGGGTGTGCCAGCACCTCAGACCACTGCTTGACCCGCAACACGGAGCCTTGTCTCGTTCTTGGGGGGATTCACTGTATGCTGTTAGAGACTGATTGCCAGGAGTGTAAGCTGATTGTCTGCTTTTCCTGTTCATCTGCTAGCAGCTATTTGGGGGGTTCCAGTTCGGGAGTTGGAGTGCTATTTTGTATCCAGTTTGGGAGTTTGGTGTTCTGCAGTAGCTGTGCCTGTATCTCTGGAAGGGGAAGATCTCATAAACGGCTGTTAACCCCTTTTTACCCCTTTTGTGCAAAATGGTCCGTTACAATTGTGATTGTCACTGGAGCTGAGTCCTGCTTCGTCGAAGGAGGCGGCGGTGGTGGAGGCGCTGGAGCTGGTATGTAGCCTTCCTCTGTGCCATAGGAGAAGTCGTCTGAGAGGTCTGAGCAATCCCCTGTGATGGCCGCCATGTTGTGTCCATGGGCGCCCTGAGCCTGTCGCCACATGTCCCCAATGTTCATGCCCAATCGGGGTGCTTCCTGACGTGGCTTTTTTGATTTTTTTCCCCATGGTTCTTAAGCACGTTGGGGGGGTCGGTAGAGCCCCGTGTGTGTAGTTTGGGTGCCGAAAATCGGTTAATTATGTCTCTTGCGATCCAGAGATCCATAAACGTGCGACCGTCCGCTTTGGCTGGTAGGCTTCACCCCATAAAAGGTATGTTTTAAATTGATTTGTGGGTCTTAGAGTATCACTGCTGCTGTTAATTTATGTTTCTATGTGATCGTTTAGCTGGTGAATAAAAGATAATAACTATAATGTCAGAGTGGACACAGCTCAGTGTGCAGATTAATAAATATAATGAGATAGATATGGAAATGTTTAAAGTGCTTCAGGACGAATGTAAGGATGCACAGAAAAATCAAATATATATAATTAATAATAGTGATATTTTAATACAGATATCTAAAGTAGAAACAGTTATTTTGTGAAATATTCCAGCACTGCATTCTCCAGAGTTACAGGGAACTGTGAGATAAACAAAAAAAACATCCAAATCACAGCAATTCAATGGGTGAAACACCTTGCTAATGACAAAGATTTAAGTAGAGCAGTCAGACTAATTCGATGTGACAAAAAAAAAGTTAACAGATACTCAGATAATGACAATAATGTGTTTCTATTTATAATGCTTAAAAAAGGCTGGCAGCCCCAGTTTACATTTACCTACACACTTCTATTGGAAAAGATATAGTGCCCACCATTTGCAGGAGAACAGAAAGCTAAAAGGGATAGAATGCCCCCCAAAACAGAATAAGAAAAGGTGCCTCATGACCAGGCCTGATAGTTAAAACATAGGGGGTTAAGTAATTGTGTATTATAGTTTGAGAAAAGTAAGGGAAATAAGTGATTGGCCAGATTGTTAAAAGGGGGAGTGCACTTAGAGGTTACTAACAAGACACTTGAAATTACTGCCTCTTATTCTTCAAACTTGATAAAAGCAACTCATAGGAAAGAAAGAAAACAGAACAAGTTGATTTCCTGCCCTCCCTCCCTAGAGTTAAGTATTTTGATCAATGGGTTAGGCAGCAGGGGGTATCTGAAAACCAGCAAATGATGGATAGTCATCGTTGGTAGCACTATCCTGGTAATAAGAATTTAAATCCCACATAAGGATATCAAATTATGAAGCTATCCACTAAACAGCTGAAAGAGCAAATATAAATGACCAGTGTGGACACCATTACAATTTCATCAAAATTAAGTTGTTATGGTGTCTGATACTAGCCTTCCATTATCTAGAATTTCAGATAACAGAAGGACAGGGGACAGAGTGTTCTAGCACTGGAACAAAGACTTTGGGGTTAAACCAGGGACGTATTAGCCACGAGGCAAACAAGGCATTTACCTTGGGCAGCATTTTCTGGCATTTTCCAGGGGGCGGCAAAAAAAGCCGCCCACAAATGCCCAGTGCAAATGTCTTGTTAGCCTTGCGGCTAACTAACAAACCGGGCGGGCGGCACTGGCAGGGGAGCATTTTCCCCTGAGCTCTCTGCTCGGCTCTCTCGCGTGCCGCATAGTGATGCCAGGGGCCGGAATATGACGTCATATTCTGGCTCCAGGTGACCGGCATCACTCTGCGGCGCGCGAGTGCTCCCTCACCAGCGCAGTGCTCCCTTGCCACCGCAGCCTGACCAACCACCCAGCAGCCCCACTAGACCCCAGGGAGAGGGAGAACCCCACAGCATTCCCAATGGTAAGGACGCTGGGAGGAGGAGAGGGTTAAATTTTAAAAAAAAAGTGAGTGTTAAAGGACCACTATAGTGCCAGGAAAACATACTCGTTTTCCTGGCACTATAGTGCCCTGAGGGTGCCCCCACCCTCAGGGACCCCCTCCCGCCCGGCTCTGGAAAGGGGAAAGGGTTAAAAACTTACCTTTTTCCAGCGCTGGGCGGGGAGCTCTCTGCCTCCTCTCCTCCTCCGATCCTCCTCCTGGGCTGAATGCGCACGCGCGGCAAGAGCTGCGCGCGCATTCAGCCCGTCGCATAGGAAAGCATTTACAATGCTTTCCTATGGACGCTTGCGTGCTCTCACTGTGAAAATCACAGTGAGAAGCACTCAAGCGCCTCTAGTGGCTGTCAATGAGACAGCCACTAGAGGATTTGGGGGAAGGCTTAACCCATTAATAAACATAGCAGTTTCTCTGAAACTGCTATGTTTATAAAAAAATGGGTTAACCCTAGAAGGACCTGGCACCCAGACCACTTCATTAAGCTGAAGTGGTCTGGGTGCCTAGAGTGGTCCTTTAATATAAGTGTGTGTGTGTGTGTGTGTGTGTCTGTTAGTGTGTGTGTGTCTATTATTGTGTCAGTGTGTGTCTTTTAGTGAGTGTGTGTTTGTCTGTTAGTGTGTGTGTGTTTGTTAATGAGTGAGTGTGTGTCTGTTAGTGAGTGTGAGTGTGTTTGTCTGTTAGTGTGTGTGTGTGTGTGTGTGTATGTTAGTGAGTGTGTATGTCTGTTAGCTAGTGTATGTGTATCTGTCAGTGACTGTGTGTGTATTTAGAAGGCGGGGCAGGGGGGGGAAGGGTTGTCATTCAAAGTCATTGCCAACCACCTTTCTGTCCTCCATCATATCAAGTAAGAGTTATGCAACTGGTATGCACACTGTCATAAGGATTGTTCTTACTAAAATGTTGTATGTTTTCCATTGACTTCGGATCCGTATTCCATTTATTGCATTAAAGTATAGAACACACTTTCCTCATTTATCTGGTCTTGATAAACTGCACAAGTGAACCTCTCTTTACTCAGATGACTTGATGGGTATGAGTTTTTGCTATATTTTCAGTTATTCTAAATAGCTGTCCTGACCCAAATGTATATGCACCTCATTGGTCTTTAAATTGAGTGAGTATGGAGAAGGCATAACCTCTAAAGTACCCCCTTAAATACTTATTATGGACACCCAAAAAACTTAGACTAAAAGTTGTCTGTTTTAAAATGTTTTCAATATTTGATTCTTCAGATGTAGCATTGGGGAGCTTGTCTGGAACTGAACAAAGAAGACATGCACAGGACATTCAGAATCCACAAACATTCTTTTCTGTAGGAAATGAGGAAAGAGGAGTAGGTAGACGGGGATGGGATGTATAGCATTTCGTGTGATACTGAAAATATTTTGCAAAAATGTCTATCTCCCTAAAAATGAATAATGTATATTGACAGTATTAGTTGCAACCTATACAGAAATTAAGTCACACAGGCCCACGGCATACAATACTAATAGTTGAAAAAATGTAGGAAGATATTAAGGAAGATAAGTAAAATACAGCATGGGATTTCTGTATTGATTGAAGGTAACTTAATTGCTTGCAGATGATGTTGCAACATTTTTGAAATGTTTGGTTTTGCTGAAGGGACTTCAGGATGCAGGTCTGGATCTGGAGAAAGAAGGAAACAAAGGAAATGTCTCAAACTGCATAATGTGTCATCTCAAGATGGATCCTTAATGTACCAGGGAATTCTACTGACCTGGATACTTGAGGTGGAATTGAAGCTTCACAGCATAAATTAATGGCTGGAATGCATTGTAATATTGAAACTGACTTCCTTAGCTGTAAATTATGTTTAACGCTTAAAGTAACACCGCAAAGAATGCTGTAGTGCTTATAGTGCCAGGAGTGACCTTATGCCCTCCCAATAGAAGTATTGAAACCATTTAAAAAAGGTTTGACAACTTACCTGGGCTTTGCCAGATGCTGGTCACTTCCTTCATTGAGAACCTGAAGCACCTGCTTAGATTTTATCAGGGTTCTCTCTAACATTGTTACAGGTGTTTTCACAAAAAAAAAAAAAAGGTTTCAAAGGAATTTCACATTTTTGTCCAAAACTGGAATTTTGTGAAATTCCTTGTTAAGGGACAACTGTAATGTTTTAGGGAGAGTTTTCAGATTTTTATTACAGTTTTCTCATAGAATTTTGAGCACAGTTCAGATCTGTGGTTTACCTTGCAATTGCTAGACTGATTTTGCAAATATTGCTTCGTAACAATAACAATCAACCCCGTACTGAGCAAAGTAACAACTGATCAATTAGCTGCAGGAGGTTGCAATTGTTCTAATCAAAAACAACGTCCACAAGAACAAACTGTGTTCCACGGATTTGAATTATAACAACAAATAATATGCCATTGCTATTTAGTAACCTTATCCAATTGTCCGCGCATTAAGTCATTTAAATAAATCATCTAATAATAAAGAAATTTGTGTAATAGCACAATTACTGAGAAATAGACCAAACATGAAAGAGAGACCATTTAAAATCAGAGGTAAAAAAAAAAAAAAACTATACCCACAATGACATTAAATACAATGAATTACATAATTCACATTGATTAGCAGTATTGAAACTTAAATAAAGGGTACAATTCTAGTGGCTAAATTAAAAAGAGAAATAAACAGTATAACATAGGTTTCCTATGCTTATTATTCAATCCCTTCACTCTTTGGCAGTCAAGCACTACATATAATTTATGAGTTAAATCTCTTAGTTTATGCAGCCCTAGGCACACCTCCATGCTTGTGACTTGCAAAGTCTTCCTAAACACTTCCTGTAAAGAGTCATCTAATGTTTACACTTCCTTTACTGCAAATTATGTTTAATTTAGAATGTATTATCTCTTGCTCTGTTAATAGCTAGCTATATCCTGCAAGAGCCTCCTTACTTTTAAAGTAAGTTTCATCTGATTGAAAGTGAAACCTTCTTGTTTTCATGCAGGCTTTGTCAGTCACAGCCAGGGAGACATGACTAGGCCTGCATAAACAGAAACAAAAGTGATTTATCTCCTAAATGGCAGTGAATTGAGCAGTGAAACATCAGTGGCATGATATGATATATACACCAAAACTGCTTCATTAAGCATACGTTGTTTTAGTGACTCTAGTGTCCCTTTAAAGCCAAGAATCTCTTTATATATATATATATATATATATATATATATACTCCAAAACAAAAACAGTAAAAAAATATAGTGTGTGTTTTGTATACTTTACTGTTGTTCTATATAAAACACAAACATTTTTTTTCAAAATACAGCATGGGCGATACAGACACCAAAAAGGACATATCTGTCTTTTGTCACTTTTTGCCTGTCTGTCACTTTCTTAACAGCCAACTTTTAATATTGGACGTGTGCTTCTCTACATTTTGTCTTCAGACGAACCATTTCCTGAACAAATGGATGAACAAATACTAGCAGCACCATGACAAACAAATAATGAAAAATTGACTTTACTTTATCATTATTATTAATACTATTTTATTAGCATTTAGATATAGCTCTAACATTCTCTGCAGAGCGTTACAATTATACAGTGGGGGTACATAGCACAAATAACCGAAAGAAAGAAATTAAGGTAAAGAGTGTCCTGATGAAACAAGCTTGCAATGGCCTTGATTTAATATTTTTGGATACATTTTTGGGATGATTATATATATTTTGATAAACTTAAAATAATAAAAGATTTAGAAAAAGATTTACTTTTTTAAATATTTAGATTTTTTTATATTTTATATATAATATATTTTTGATATTTTAAATATTTTGAAAACATATTTGAAAAGGTTATTCAAAAATCTTAAATTATTTGAAAAGCGTATTCAAAATATTAAATCACATACAAATCTTATCTAAAATATTAAATCTTGTTCATTTTAGGAGGAATTGGAGTAAAGGAACACAAGGAAGGAGAACAACATGTCAGAGAAAGGAGCGGTTGATAGAATTTATGCACATATGAAATTTAAATTTTTTCCAGTAGTTGTGTATGTATGTATATGCTATGTGTACAGCACTACAAGAGTTACAGTAACTTAAAAAGCTATAAAGAATTACAAAAAATATATAAAAATAGAACAAATCTTAGCTATTAGGCTGTGCTAAACTTGAAGAAGTGACTTGAGGAAGCTCTGTCAGCTTATAAATGTGGTGCGTAGGGGACCTGTAGAGTGGAAGGTGATAGGGTGAAGTGGACTAGGCAAGTAAAAGAAATGTGTGAAGAGATAGGAGGAGTTTTCTAATGCCAGATGTTACCCAGAAAAAATATACAATTTCCTCTTGAAAACATTTTAAGAGACTTAGAAAAGGATTGAATGCTACAGGACAGTCTAATAGGATGATCTCTATGGCATTCCAGAGGAAAGCTGCTGCCCTTAAGATATCCTGCAGGTAAGAATTAGCAATGAGAGAATGAGCAGAGGACAAGAGAAGATCACAAGCAGATTAAAAATGATTGATAAAGGGCGTACCTATTACGGTAATTACAATGGAAATATGATGATGGTTGAAACTGTTAAGGATGATATATTTCAAACAGTGCAAACAGGTAGACTAGGTACCAGCAGCCTGTCGTATTTTCAGTTTTTTTGCTCTCAGTCATAGCCTATGATTAAGTGCCAGTATTATTGAAATCCATATGTTAGCAGGTCCAACTATAACTTTTTCAGTTATGAGAACATGTCTGTTTTTGAGACTTCCACTTTTCACTACAATTCTCCATTTGCCGAATAAACCCTGGAACGCGGCTCTCTCCATCCTTCCGTGTAAAAATTATTATCCGGATTTTTTTACTAAATAGTGAATGTTGATGTACTGACAAACATACTGTAAAACTAATGCCAAATTTGTAATATACTTGTTTGAATAACTCTCAGATAATATTAAATCAATAAGTTTATAATTTTCCCTAAACTGTGTAATTTACACTTGGCACAGGTCTGTCAGTCATCAGTATTCCAACTACTTTTATTCCAATGACTTGTTTCTTTGTTATGCTAATTATATAATCATTTATGTAATTAAAGGGACACTATAGTCACCCAGACCACTTCAGATCACTTCAGCTCAGAGAAACTGCTATGTTTACATTGCAGGGTTAATCCAACCTCTAGTGGCTGTCTTCTTGACAGCTGCTAGAGGCGCTTCTGCAATGCTGGATGTGAAATTCGCATCCAGCGTGCAGAACGTCCATGGGAAAGCATTGAGAAATGCTTTCCTTTGGACTGTTTGAATGCGCATGTGCATTCCGCTCCAATGGGGAGCTGACGTCGGCGGGGGAGGAGAGGTCACCAGCGCCGGGCTCTGGATTAATGTAAGTAACTGGAGGGGTTTTAAACTCTTCAGTGCCACGGGAGAGGGGTCCTGAGGGTTGGGGGGGGGGAGTTCCTAAGGATGCTATAGAGTCAGGAAAACAAGCTTGTTTTCCTGACACTGTAGTGATCCTTTAATTAAAATTTATTGAAGCTTTTCAAGTATATCTGAATTGGATACAAATAATTTCTGATATTCTTTAGAAGCAATCTATATCCTATGTGTGTGTCTGTAGCTGTACTTTTTGTAGGAAGATGCACTGAATGAGATTTTAAAATGTGTCGTTGTGTTTATTTGTTTTCATTTGGTGAATACATTTTCATGTAGTTTTAGTTCTGTGGAATGGACTGCCTCTTAGCATGTCCATGCTTTGCAATTACATTGGACAGACGAATAGTACCTCTATCCATTCATATTATTAATAATTGTTGCAAGGCTGCTGCTGGTGTTTAATGTTCGAAATATTGTAGCAGAACTTGCCATAGGGCAGGTTATAAAATTATTATAGGAGAATCTAGCTTCAGTATTTCCTACTTCACAGAATCCCAGGTTACTTTAGAAAAATACACGTTCATATTATCTAATCTCTTTTGATGTACTTTCGCCACAGTTAAATTAATGAGCTTTAATTCCCGGGTTAACACATTTTAACATATTTGTTTCTTGTTTCCTCATTTGAAACACCACCTGAACTCACTGCTATTAGACTTATAGTAATGGGACCACAACATCCCAGACTTTCAGTACTGCCAGTACATAGTAGTGTAACAATCAACATGGATTTTACTTGGAAGTCCTACATTTTAATTATAGTATAAGCAATCAGTCGCTTCAGCACATTTACAGTGGTTGCATGTTAAAGAAATATTCAAATAACACGATTACCTTCTATATGCAAGAATCCTGCTGCCAATAATGCTAACAGTAAGCATTGTAAATGTTCTGAATAAAGTTCTTTTTTACTTTTTTTCAGTTTTTGGCTTCACACTGAAACATAGTTGGACTACAGATTTCTATCTGATTTTGTGTATTTGCCACTGAATAGTTTCTGATGCTCCACTCGTGTTTTGACTTCAGTTTTCAGCAGGAGATGGACATTAATGCCTCTACGGATATAGTAGATTTTAAGGAGTAGAAAAGTGTACAATATATTGTGTACGTGTGCATGTATCAGAGTATGTATATATACATCTATCAATGTGTATATGTATATGCAGTGTGTGTTTGTGTTAGTGTGCATGCATTAGTGTTTGTGGCAACATGGCTGCAATGAGGGTGATATGTTTTGGGCATCCTCATGGCAAATTTATACAATACAATTATATTTATTTAAAACATTGTTTCCTAATTTGTAACTTCATTATTTGGTTAAAGTTTTTTAAAAGTTTTTCCGTCCAACCAATTTTTGGTTGGCCGAAAACGCAAAACAAACATACAATTTACAAAACAATTTGAACATTACTTTCCAGAACACCCAGATTTTGGGATTCTGGGGTGTTTTGTTTGCAAACCACTTTGTAATGAAGAGGTAAAGCAAATAACCTTAATTGTTTGTCCAATCTAACCTTAAATATTTTAGGTATCTATGGAAGGGATCCAAATCAGGCCATCTAGGAAACAGTGAAGATTTGAATGCACAGCCTAAAGTCCCAATCCTCCAGAAGAGGCAGCTACTAGTAAACATTTGTGAAGGAAATGCATGGTCAGCTGATACTCATGTGTCGTTTTGGATGAGATGAGTCTTTTAAGTGTACATTAGTGGAGCTTTAACTTCTGTATTATTAATGTACTATATATTCTCTACTATTTGGTGTATTATTGAGCTCCTTGCCGGTTCACTTATTCTGAGGATCACCAGTGCGTATGCATTTTTACATTTAACAAATGAAAAAATTAATCCACATTTTCTGGTGTGCTCGGTCACTATTAAAGTTATTCAGTAAAGTAAGAATTCAAAGTGAATTCAAGGTGAATAAAAGCATAGCTGGCATAGATTTCCTTTTCCATTAAGCTATGTTGGCCCTAAATTTGAAATTAACTTTGAATCCAGTTTGAATTCTTAGCTTAGTAAGAAACCCTGTAATGTATAATTTGTATTTTAGGACATTGTTTGCAGAGTTGACCTTGCCAACAACACCCTCTAGATCAGGGATAGGCAACCTTCGGGACTCCAGATGTTTTGGACTACATACCCCATAATGCTCTTACACTCGTAATGCTGGCAAAGCATCATGGAAGGTGTAGTCCAAAACATCTGGAGTGCCGAAGGTTGCCTATGCCTGCTCTAGATGAACTTGAGTTCTCATTCATTTTCATTATTTTTCAAACTTAGTACTGAGTATTAGTTCTGACTATCTAGCAGCACCCATAAAATACCACATTGTTTAGCATGCATATTGTCTTTTTTTTTCTCACAGTAATATTTCAGTATATTTCCATTTCATTTTTTTCAATACATTAGTATTTATAAAGACATGTCTAACACGCAGTGAGGAGTAGGACATTAGTCAACAACTGGATTGTATGTAGTATGGAATTATTCAACTGGGGCCAACTAATATCAATCATCAATCATGCTTATGGCCATTTTTCATGCCATAGAAAGTGAGCCCACATTTCAGTAATGCTCTGAGCTCTTTGTTCTACTCAGAGACTGGTATGCAGTAAAGCAGCATTGCTGTGTGATTTATTTTGTTTTGTGATATCCTTCTGTGCTTTGTATTAGTGTTCACTCTCCTTGGACATTTCCAAATTTTGTTACAGAAAACAACTATATCATTGGTTTAAAATAGATTTTTCTGGTATTTTTTTTACCAGTTTATTTTATACAACAGAAGCACAACATACTTTTACTGTAACACATAATTAAGTTTAACAAAAAAAAAGCATTTGTTGGTTACATAAGTATCCAATTGTATTGATTAAAAACTCTTCCCCACACCACTGATCCTTCTAACATACCTCCTACCTCCTTCTTTTGGTACCCCTTTTTTGGTACCTATTTCTCATGGATTTAGCTCAATCATGGGTGATTTGAGTAAAACCTTGTTATTACAGTCTTTCAATTATTGGTCTCAATCGGCATGATGTTTGTAATGTATCACGTGTTGTGGCACCCTAAATTGCTGTCTGTCCATTTATGTTTTACTATCTCCTGTGTGGGATAATTCTGTTGAATATATACGTTTTTTAAATTCTTGCTAGTCAAGATTGACTAAATAACACCATTAAATAACTTCTGCTGCAATGATTTACCTTAAGAGGTCACACACGTAGATGAATAGAAGTCATTTGCATGCAATTGAATGCTTAAGGAGAGAATTTGTCTGAATAATCAAGAAGTCAGTGGTAACTTTGAAGATGCGGGTACGATTCATAGCTGAATTATGAGAAATCCAGGGAACTAGTAATACCTAGGTAGTTAATTAGGATTCATGGTTTCACAGTGAGAATACATTATTTGCAGGACAAATTATATAAAATGTTCAGTGGCATTTGTTAGAAGACAGAGAAAAAATGATTTGATAAGAGGGGGAAACGGTAGACTTGCGCATTGTGAGAAATTTTAGTTCAACAAAACCATCCACCTCCCCCCCAAAACAAATGTTTGCAAAATGAATTAGATATAGCAAAGGGCACAGAAATGTCCAAGTAGTGTACTGAAAAATAGAGACAAATAAACTGTTCAGCCACAACATTAAAACCACTGACAGGTGAAAGTTACCTGTGAAGAGGTGGAATACATTACACAGCAAGTGAACAATCAGTTTTTTTAATTTTATGTGTTGGAAATGGGAAAAATTGGCAAGCAAGAAAATATGAGTGACTTTGACAAGGCCCAAATAGTGATAGCTAGATGACTGGGTAAGAGCATCTCCAAAATGGCAAGAGATGGCAGAAGCATGCACAACTGCAAGAAGGCAAACAGATGGAGGCCGTGTTATGCTCTCAGTAATGTTCTGCTGGGAAAGCTTGAGTCCTAGCATTCATGTGGATGTTACTTTGACACGTATAAGCCACAAAGAGATTGTTGCAGAATAATGCACGCTGCAACACTGCAGAAATTGTTCTGGAGTGTTTGAGGTACATGACAAAGATCTCAAGGTGTTGCCTTGGCCTTCAAATTCCTCAGATCTAAAAATGATTGAGCATCTGTGGGATGTGCTGGATCAACAAATCTGCTCCATGGAAGCTCCACCTATAACTTGCTTGACTTAAGTAATCTGCTGCTCATGTCTTGGTTCCAGATACCACATGACACATTCAGAGGTTTTGTGGAGTCCATGTTTTGATGCAACAATGCTGTTTTATCAGCATGACTGGGATGTACATGAGATTAGGCAAGTGGTTAAGATACTTTTTGGTTGAAATCTGATTATTAAGATATTCCCTGGACTAAGTTTTAAAAGCACGTAGGTCCATCAGATGAAAAATAATAAAAGAAAATAAATGTGGCGAGAGTGTCACATATTCATCCGCTTATAGAAATGTGGTTAATGACATTTACTGTCCACACAGGAAAAGTTGTGCCGAGCAGCAACCTAATCCACAGAAGGGTTAATGCTGAGCAGTAATTGTGCAAATGAAACCTGGTGTCATGTATTCATCCGCTTAGAGAAAAGTGATTAATGACATTTACTGTCCACACAGGAAAAGTTGTGCCGAGCAGCAACCTAATCCACAGAAGGGTTAATGCTGAGCAGCAATTATGCAAATGAAACCTGGTAACTGACTTTGGGGTCAAAGGCCGGTTACAGCCTATCAGAACTAAAGGATTTAGGCCCAGTTCTCAGCCTGCTCAGTGCCCTGTTTATAGTTTTCTACCTGTTTTTTGACTTTGGCTTTGTTTATTGACTTCTCTATATTCTGGTATCCTGACTCCTGGCTTTCCTCATCGCTGTGTCCCTTTCTGTGTTCCCTGACCTCGCTAGTATTTTTGACTATTCTTTGTACGTTAAATCCGGCCATTCTAAGGACCGGTAATACGTTACTTATTTGTCATCCATGCTGTACAGTTCTACGTGCTGGATCAAACAGTAACCCTGACGGAGAGTTGCAGGTTTCACATGGTTCCAGATAAATAAAAAATCATGAATCAGTAAGTATTAATATTGACAATGGCAAGTCCCAACTCTATGAGAAATGATTTTATATTATTATCCTGAATAATTGTCCCCCCTAATGGGGAGTGGTAACATTGGAATGGAAGCAGTATTATCATGTCAACTTCTTATATACTGGAGTTAACCAACACAACCAGATGGTAAAATATGCAGTTCTATATAATTGCAGTTCTATATAATATTTAAAAAAAGGATAACAAATGTAACTGGCATTCAAACTTTAAAATTAAAAAAATTTAAATATCAGCTACCACCGGTGGGAGGGGAGTCAGGGAGAGGAGAAGGTAGAACAAGATCCTATTTTGATGTGTCTTTCCTTCCTTTTTTTTATAATTCTTTATTTTTGCTGTGCAGGTCATGAGTTACAATCAGTATAGGTCAATATGTGATGTATCAGGTAAGCAAATTAATTCATAACAAAGTAATACAAAGTCAGGTAAAAAGAGTTCTGCACCAAATTTTGTTTTAGTCACGTTGGTCACCACAAATAATAGGCCCTGTGATGGGGAGTGTATCAAGGTCTAGAGTGACAATAGGGGTTAATTCACTTTTAGCATAAGTAGTGGTAGTTTTGCATGCCTCTGCAGGGAGTGGTATCAACTTGGACTTATTTGCTGCAAGGGGTAGAAGGGAAGAGGACCGATTTGGCCCACCGGTTGTATCATCATGTTTGGACTATAGAGGTGAAGGCATGGTGGGGGATATGTCTGATGGGCTCCTGATCTCATCCAGAGAGTGTGTGCTATACATCATTCGCTACTAGGTGAAGTATAGTGATGACCCATAATCTAGTAGGTCATGAGGGGTGGTATGACCAAGTAAGTATCACTGGCACTTTAAGGATGCTGAACTATACGAGCATGTCAGAGAAGACTCTTAATTAACTAAAAGAACTAAAACAGAGTATAGGTATAAACATAAACATAAATTATAGAGGCATTAAAAACATGTTCGCCAGGGTGTCCATGAGGTGTCTGCTCAGGATATGGAGGTGAGCTTCATAACGGTGTCATTCCGGATGACCGCCAAGGTCCTTGGTAGCAGCCATCTGTAATCCACTTTTGCGTTTCTAAGCTGGGTGGTAACGTGGCCCGGGGACTTCCGCTATTGCAGAGTATTTTGCGTAATGTCATGGAAGAAGGTGAGTCTAGACGACTCAAAGTCCAGTGGGGGTCTTATCGCTTACTGCCGTCATGATGAGCCGTTTATCCAGCATAGAATGGCACCTTACAATCATATCATGTGATGCATTAGGTGGTGCTCTTTGTGCTTTGTTTATGTGGAATTGGCCGTCATATTCAAGCTTCTTTGTTTGGGTTTGTGGTACAATTACAGCGGTGAGCCATCTCAGATAATCGCCCATAATTTTGATGTACGTCCAGCGATTACGGTCCTCCATGGTGTCTAGTTGAAGTTGGAATTGGTGGGCTGCATGTTTTGGGCCCACTCTAGCACAAGCATGACCAAAATGTAAATCATCATCTGTTTACAACTCCCAATGTTTTCCAGCTAAGGATATAAAGACAGCTTTAGGCCTCGGGAGAGAACGAGCTCAGGCATCCATATTGCTTGGCGGCAAACCATGCACCCCTCTTAATGTTGTGGCTGATGAGTGTACATTAATATTATTATTATTTATCACATCTCACTTGCATGTTCTTCAATATTTTAGTATAAAAATATTTTTCTTATTTTTGCAGTGTATTTTGTTGTGTAAAATGGTTTAACATTTGTTTCAGTTTCTTTAATTAAATAGAAAATAGTAAACATGCAAAAATTAGTTTTGTCCATAAACAAACCAATTTGTCTGAATCAAATCCTTTTAATTCACACCTGAATGAATCAATCCACCTGGGAATAAATGACAAATTGATTGGCCCAGATGTTGGTTAAAAGGCTTTTGATATTTCGGACGAATCAATATGTTTATGGACAAAACAATATTTGCACATGTCTAAAAAAAGACTCATATATCAGAGACTTCTCTTTTCCATAGTCTTAGGTTTTTTCTCTTTTTGATTAATATTGAATATTAAATATTGATATTAAGGTTAAAGAACATGCATAGACCTGAAAAAATGTTTGACAGTGCTGTCTCAAGCCTATACAGTGGATACACAGGAGTTACCCCATAGTTAATGTAGTGACATAAAGAGGGTTGATATTCAGGACTTCGAAAAGCTAGCACTTCAAAATAGCTAACATGTACTTGTGATGGGAAAAGAGAGAACATGAATCTTTATTAACAGTAGTAATAAGGTGTTGCGTTTAGCATAGTTAAGAGGAAGCCTGAAATCAGGCAGTTTCTTTAACAGTTTTGTCATCCATTTTAACGCGTGATTCTTAACTGCCGTTCCTATTTGCATTCTTAAAAGGTTTGAAATGTCAGATAAAATTACAATGATTTCCCAGTGCACAGGAAGAACTGTCACTTGTAAGGTTAGGCAAATTTAAACAGCTAATGAAAAGTTTGCCATTACTTTTGTGTATTTGTATTTATTATTTAATGTAAAATATTAGTTTAGTTAATTTTAATGTAATAAAACTTTTATCTATGAAGAAAAATGTAATTTAATCAAAATTACCTGAAATGTCTATTATTTTGGCACAGGGCTGCCATCAGAAATTTTGAAGCCCCGTACCCAGCTCAAAGCCTGGGTCCCCAGGGCTCACCCATGAGTCCTCCCAAATGGCCCTCCCATGTGTAGGGATGCAGAGAGTGTGTGTGAGTAAAATGGATGCAGTGTATATATAGTGGATGTAGTATGTATAAAGTGGATGCAGTGTGTGTGTGTGCAAAGTGGATACAGAGTGTGTGTGTATAGTGGACACAGTGTGTGTAGTGGATGTGGTGTGTGCAGCTGATGCAGTGTGTGTAGTCATTATTATTATTATCGCCATTTATACAGTGCCAACAGATTCCTTAGCGCTTTACAATATTATGAGAGGGGGATTTAACTATAAATAGGACAATTACAAGAAAATTTACAGGATCGATAAGTTGAAGAGGGCCATGCTCAAACGAGCTTACAGAGTATAGGAGGTGGGGTATAAAACACATTAGGACAGGAAATAGCAATTAAATAATGTGGGAGTGAAGCAGAGCAGGAGGAGAGAGTAAAGTGCTGCCCTTTAGGAGAGAGCAAGAGACAGGTATGTGAGGTAGAGGTTAGTCTGGGAGGCCAGAAGCTTTCCTAAAGAGATGGGTTTTAAGGCACTTCTCAAATGATTGAAGACTAGGGGAGAGTCTGATGGCAGTGGGCAGGCTATTCCATAGGAAGGGAGCCGCTCGCGAGAAGTCCTGCAAGCGTGAGTTGGCCGTACGGGTGCGAGCAGCGGACAGGAGAAGGTCATGGGCAGAGTGGAGAGACAGAGAAGGAGCACGCCTATGGATCTATGATGAGATAAAAGAGGGGCTAGAATTGTTCAGTGCTTTATCGGTATGGATAAGCACTTTGAATTGACACCGATAAGATAAGTTTCCTCTCTAGTCGGTCCTCTCACACCTGTCAGCCCTCTGTCTAGCTGTATCCTCAGCCCTCTGGCTTCCTGGCGGCAGCATTCATTACAGACTGTAGAGGGGCAATACGGCTTTTGGAAAGACGGTTACAATCAGGAGAAGGTTACAATAATCCATGCGGGAAATTACTAGAGCATGGACAAGCTCCTTGGAAGCATCTTGCGTAAGAATGGCGCGGATGCAGGCTATGTTTTTACATACTGGATGTGAGGCTTAAACATGAGACCAGAGTCAAGTATGATGCCAAGACAGCGCACTTGCAGGGATGGACTTATGTACCACTAACTTGAAGAGAGAGAGAAAGAGGAGGATCAGTATTAGGAGGAGGAAAGACAAAGAGCTCAGTTTTAGAGAGATTGAGTTTCAGAAAGCGGGAGGACATCCAGTCAGAGATGCAAGATAGGCATGAATGACACATTTACAATCACAAAGATAAAGCACCGCACTTACAGCAGCAGTAGCTTAGTATTCAACAGCTTAAAAATACATAGTAAAAACAAAGAGAACGTTACCTGCGGTCTGGCCTAAATCCCCATGTACATTTAAACAAAATGGAGGCTAGTGTAGGAACTCACCTATTGAGGCTTGCCTTGACGAGGCAGGTGAGCTTATATATTTAAATGGTCATTGGAATAAAACTAAAGAGCCTCCATTTTGTTTAAATGTACATGGGGATTAAGGCCAGAGTGCAGGTAACGTTCTCTTTGTTTTTACTATGAGTGACACATTGCAGGACGGCAGGGGAGATATATCTGGGTGTCATCAGTGTACAGGTGGTAGTGGAATCCAAAAGAGGTAATACATTTGCCAGGAGAGGCAGTATAAAGAGAAAATAGAAGGGGATCAAGGACAGAGCCTTGGGGGACTCCAACCGAGACAGAACGAGGGGAGGAGGTATCATTAGAAAAGGAGACACTGAATGAGCATTGGGACAGATAAGAGGAAAACCAAGAGAGGACAGAGTCACAGAGACCGAGCGATTGAAGAGTTTGAAGAAGGAGAGCATGATCAACGGTGTCAAATGCAGCAGAGAGGTCAAGAAGAATTAGTATGGAGTAGTGGACTTTTGATTTAGCTGCGATAAGATTAACTTTGATAAGTAGAGTGGAGAGGGCAAAAACCAGATTGAAGAGGGTAAAGGAGAGAGTTGGAATTGAGGAAGTGAGACACACAGGCAAAGACAAGTCTTTCCAGAAGCTTTGAGGAAAAAGGGAGCAGGGATATGGGACGATAGTTAGAGGGGGAGGAAGGGTCAAGAGATGATTTTTTTTCAGGATAGGTACTACAGTGGCATGTTTAAGGTCAGCAGGGAAAATGACAGAAGATGTGTGTTAAGGAAGGCACAAGACATCTGATGAGAGATCTGATGAGGTGAGATGGGACAGGATCGAGCGGGCAAGTGGTGGGGTGAAAGGAAAGGAGAAGTGCAGCCACTTCTTGTTCAGTAGCCAGGGAGAAAGTCTGAAGGGTAGGAAAGGCATGATCTACGTGTGGTTGAGAAAGAGAACGGCAAGGTGGTGAGAATTTTCTCCTTATTTGTTCAATCTTGTCGGTAAAGTAGCAGAGTTAAAGGTGTCAAAGAGATGCCTGGGATTGTGGGAGCATGAACTAATGAGTAAGGAAAAGTATGACTGATTGGCGTGGGCAAGAGCTGTGCTGTATGAATACAATATGAATTTATAATGGAGAAAGTCTGACTGGGTGCGAGACTTCATCCAGGAGCGTTCAGCACAACGGGAGCAACTTTGCAGATAGCATGTTGATATAGTATGCCATGGTTGGTGGCGTGTCCTCCTCGAGGTGCATGTTTGGAGTGGGACTGCAGCATTCAAGACCGAGGTGAGGGTCGTGTTATATGTGGAGATGGCCAGTGAGGGACAGAAGAGGGATAGCTGTTGTTAATCAATATCAGCTGATAGCTGCTGGAGGTCAATAGAATTAAGGTTCCTCCTGAGTTGAGGGGGGTTAGGCTGAGGTTGTTGGGTGAGGGGGTACTTAAGAGCAAAAGATAAGAGGTGGTGATGATCCAGAAATGCTACCTCTGCTTAGTGCAAATCCTGCAGAGTTAGGTGCTGTGAGTTCTGGATGTAGCTGTTTCAATGGTGTATGGGACCCAGGCTCTGCTTGGGGAAAATCCTGCAAGGTTAGGTGCTGTGAGTTCTGGGTGTAGCTGTTTCAATGGTGTATGGGACCCAGGCTCTGCGGACATAGTGTGTGTAGTTGATGCAGTGTGTGTGTAGTGGACATAGTGCGTGTCGTTGATGCAGTGTGTGTAGTCGATAGAGTGTGTGTAGTGGATACAGTGTGTGTGTGTAGTGGTCCATGCTTATATACTGAAGAGGGAGAGGGGGCCCAGGATATTCCATGATCCATCTCCGGAAGCCAAGCAGGAGGTCTTCTCCTTCTCTCGTGAGCCCAGTCTTCTCCTTCTCTCATGAACCTGGCTCACGAAGGGACACTGGAAATGTCCAGGCTCTGCTGCACTCAACCCCCCAAAAATATACATATAAATAAACTATACCTGGGTGCTTCCAAGCAGTATATATAAACAAGTAAGGAAATCAAAGATATCTTGATAAAGACCCTGAAGGGTCGAAACATTGATGTATAGGTGGTGATATTTTTTAAATACATTTGGAAAACCGAGAGAGTGCTCCTGTCCTTACTTTGTTTTTATTTATATATTTATATGCTATATGTTACTATATGTATATATATATATATACTCATTGTGGGTATAGGGCATTATGGACATTATGATCCTCAAGATGGAACCTATCTGGTTTATGCTATTAAATGTTTTTATTTCCTTTCATTTAATATTTACCTGAGCAAACACTGCAGCTCTTGTTAGCATGAATTTGCAAAGGAAATATGGGAATCTGACTTTTTGTTTTGTTTAATACAGATTTTGCTTTCATATATATTGTGGTGTTTACCAATTTTTGCCACCCTGTCACTTATTAGTGTTTTTAGAATAATTGGTAGTATTGATGATTACAATTAATCTTAATGATTTAATCACAATCATATAGAAAATAAACAACATATAACATACAACAAAGGTAGAAACTGATGTGAAAACATGGTTCTAAATTAGACTTGAGCTTGGTTGAAAAATTCAGTTTGGTCAAATCTGTTCAAAAATAAAGTGTAGTTTTGGTAATCTGTTATTCATCTACTGTGGAGGTTCAGCTCGTACTAATATTGTCTGTACAAGATATTAGGGGAAATAATTTGGATGAACTAAAATGTTAAATATATAAATATTTCGTATTTATTTAGCAGTACACTGAAAGACGCATGTTCATGCCATTTGGTGTGAAAATAACCAAAAAAGGAGAAGTAAAAAAAATATATGTTTTTATATTATACATTTATTAAATACAAATATATATTTATTACTGCTAGTTCTTTTTTTTTACTTCTGTTTTTTACCTTTCGCTTGATATGGAAATAAAATTAATATTTACTAATTGTCCCATAACTATCATTCACCCTTTTCCCCATCATTCATCTCTTTTTTGAGGGTATAATAAGGAAAGAGCTGCACTGTGCACTGTGTGGGTCCTTTGCTTGATTGTATATCCATACGGAATTTGAATGACCTGCCATATGGCCTAAATTAGGATTAATTAAATAAAAAAGAAAACATTCATATGGAAAGTGATGATTCCATTTTTATCCCCCTCAAGACAGGGGGATAGGCAAGTCCTGGAACATCATCTGTCATGAAGAGGGCATGAGACATTTCAAAACCACAACCACAACACAAGATCTAACTACAAAGTAAAGATGAATAAGATATGTGACAAGCAGGGCTGAAAAGGATGACAGTTTCTTAACATGCCTATAGCACAGTGTTGCTGTCCCTAAAGCATAACAGGTTAATGGTTCCTCAGCCGTTGAATTCAGTGCTGCACTCTTTAAAAAAAAGCCCTTGAAAGCAGATGCTGCCCATTAGACAATGTTTTGTGAGTCACATTCTCATAATATCTAAAAAGGAATATCAAATTAGTATTTAATATTGTAATGTTCACTAGTTATATATGCTTGTATTATTTAACCCAGTGATATTTATACATAATGTTATTGTCTGAACAATGAGTGACTGAATTGACCCGTCAGGAATCAAGTTAGCAACTGAGTTGTTTCTGTTGGAGCACTCTGTACAGAGTGATCTCACTGTCTCCTTTATTCTCTTTACTATGTACCATCACACCATTCTAGACAGCAGATCCTGGACCTTGATGCATTGTTGTCTCATTTAAAATGGTAAAGATACCTGCAGTCATTTGAATCATCCATGTTACATAGTTACATAGCTGAAAAGAGACTTGCATCCTTCAAGTTCCTCATATTAGTTTTTTCGCTGTTGATCCAAAAGAAGGCAAAAAAAAACCAGTTTGAAGCACTTCCAATTTTGAAACAAACTAGGGAAAAAAAATCCTTCTTGACCCCCAGAATGGCAGTCAGATTTATCCTTGGATCAAGAAGTTATTACCCTACATTGAAAAATTATAACCTTGAATATTCTGTTTTTGCAAGTATGCATCTAGTAGCTGTTTGAACATCTGTATAGACTCTGATAAAACCACTTCTTCAGGCCGAGAATTCCACATCCTTATTGTTCTTACAGTAAAGTTGTCTTCATTTTAATAACAACCTGTACTGCACATTTATGGTTCATCATTCATGACCTTTTTATCTTCTTTTGTGTTAATGTTTTTATCAACTGCTTTTGAAATGATATGTATATCCCTGTTTATGGAATTCTTATACAATAAAGAAAATTACTTTGTGACCATACTTTGATGAGGCACCACTAGAGACGTGCAAGCTGTCAGGACATCAGGTTCTCTTTTTCAGGACTAAGAAATACATTTAGACTCTTATGGCATATCAATAAACATTTGTTTAGTTACCCTATAAATCTTTGTATCATCACTTCCTTCTCATTTTCTCAAGTGCTTTCTAATTTTGTATATCTATTTTCCTAGAAATTCATTTGTGATCTTGGTGACCAAGTGTTGGTTAGTAAAATAGCTCAAAATCCTTGCTTCTCCAGCAGCAGAATAGAGAGAAACTTTTCTTTTTATATGTTACAGAAAACAGATATGTTAAATGACAGAAATCTGAACTGATCTATCAATTTATGGAATAAGAGCATTCGTGAGCATAGAGACAGTCATACATAACCTTGGATTTCAATCTCCTTTGCAAGAAAGCCTGTGAACTTAAAAACAATAAAGTGTCCTGGCAGGTTCTACCATGGTTCTACCATAAGCACCAACGAACACTGCTACTTTTTATATATTTGTTTTTGGCAGTTGATTTGATTATAGAGACATAACGCAATAGTAATTGCATACTATTTACACTGCTTGTTCGATCAGGATAGACATACAATGGGAGCATGAAAATACTTTTTTTTTTTTGTTGTGCCACAACTCAAAAGCTATGGATTTTATATTTTTATTTTATTTTTTGAGCGTTTTTGAATATGCATTATATGCCAAGTTTCTTAAGCACATTTTTGGCATACTGGTTTAATCATGGGAATCCCAAGGCATGTCAGCTATTCCCATTCCCAGATATTAGATAATGGAAAAGGTGCCCCATTACCTTAGATACCAAATTCTACTGTTGCTGTGGGGCAGGTGATGTGGGGCATTACAAGATTTATATTAATGTACATTTAAAAGTTCATGACTATAGTGGCAGGACAGCAAGAAGCACAGTGTTTTAACCCTAAAGCAACTTAAAATATTAAACCTTTTGATGAAAATTGCTGAATCTTAGTATGCTTCAGTTTAATAATATAACACGTTTAAGTTTGAAAATTAACAACGTCGTATTACAGCAATCAATAATCCTAAAGATAATTGATAACATAATCATTAAAAGAAAATAGATTTTACCTCTACAGTAATATGATGAGAAATGACAATCAAAGAGTTTTAGATTATTCTGTAATAAAGCTGTGCTGAAGCCAACATGAAATAATTCTCTTTTATATCAGAGTAATAGTTTAAGGCTAAACTTTAATAATATTCTCTTCATACAGAAATTCTGAAATGTTGTTAGTTCTCTGTAATCCCACTAATATTGTAATGGGATCATTGTAGATTATTCTGCCACTTAACTGAATCAATCATCGCATAACATTTATTCTAGCAGGGAGACAGACAGACAGACAGTTAGATTTGACAGAATGAGGCTGCTGGGTTTCAAAATGCGACATCACATATCAATGTGGCCTGTAGCAGTATGATCCATACTGTGTAAAGAGCATTCACATAGATGTAAGCATGTCTAAAAGACACAGACACTGTTTACAACCAACTCTATTGGCTGGCAACTTGTGGCCTGGGGGACAAACACTATTTAATGGCCCATAGTGCAATTTTACCAACCGAACCTTTAACTTCAGCGATAGACACAAGTACACAAACAAAACAGATGTGTTGATTAGGGCCGGAATGAGAAAAAAATTAGGCCCGGGCATTTTTTAATCACAGCGGCCCCCTGAGAAGGGGGCAGGGCCAGAGAGGGTGTGTTTTGTCATCACTAATGACAAGCACGCCACCTCTCAAAGTAAGCATGTTGGTTCAATGCACAGAGCCCTGCTGAAGAGCTCTAGCATGAGAAAAAGGCTCTGTATTTGTTCTGCGTAGTGCAAGCAAATATAATAGCATGCTTGCGCTGTGTTTGCTTTTAACTTGTCTCTGGTGTCTCTGGGATACCAGAGGACAAAAGGGCAAGGAAAGCGTATGGTGCATGTGTTTGGAATCTGCTTGTGGGAGTGCGTGTGTGTAGAGTGAGCTGATTGTGGTGTGGTATTGTGTAAATAGGTCGATTTCATTCATGTGTGTGGTGTATAGGGAGCATAGTGTGTATAGGGGATGTAGCAAGTGTGTGCATATCGGCTGAAGTGTGTGTGTATAAAGGTGACGTAGTGTGTGTAGGGATTGTAAAGAGAGTGTGTTTAGAGAATGTTGTTTGTGTTTGCTTACAAGGAATGTAGTGTGTGCATAGGAGATCTAGAGTTTGTATGTCAGGAATGTAGTGTGTGTAGGGGGTGCAGTGTGTGTGTAAGGGGATCTAGTGTGTAAAGGATCCAGAGTGTGTATAGGAGATGTGTGTGTATGTGTGTGTGTGTGTGTGTAGGATTCGCAGTGTATATAGATTAAGGGATCTAGTGTGTAGTAATGTGTGTAGTGGTGCAGTGTGAATGGTGCTGTAATATATAGTATATATATATATACACACACATGTATGTTTGGACGTGTTGGGTGTGCTGTATGTATGAAGGGTGCAGCATGTGTGTGAGGGGTGCAGTTTGTGTGTAAGAGCGGTGCTGTGTGTAAGAGCTAAGCTGTGTGTGTGAGGGTGTTCTTATCTGCTGTCACATTCTATGTTTCTGATTTTCTTTGTTAACTCACTGAGTGTTATTTTATATATTATATATATGTGTGTGTTGTATATGTGTGCTATGTGTGAGAGTGTGCTGTGTGTGTGAGGGTGCTGTGTGTCTGAGAGTGCTGTGTGTGTGAGAGCGCTGTGTGTGTGTGAGAGCGCTGTGTGTGTGTGAGGGCGCTGTGTGTGTGTGTGCTGTGTGTTTGTGAGGGTGCTGTTAGTGTGAGTGTGCTGTGTGTGAAGGTGCTGTTAGTGTGAGTGTGCTGTGTTTGCGTGTGAGGGTGTTGTTACTGTGAGTGTGCTGTGTGTGTGTGAATATGTTTATTTAAATTTAAATATGTATTTTAATTAAAAAAAAAACCTTTATATCCCCCCTCCCTTCTAACCTTTAGTCTGGGAGGCGGGGGGGAGCCATGCTGCCATGCTGCCATTGAGGGGGGAGCCGTGCTGCCATGGAGGGGGACAATGCTGCCATCCATGGTGGTTTTAGTGGTGAGTGAACTCTAGCCTGCAGGGCTAGAGTTCACTCTTACAAGATCTGAGTGTTGCCGTGGTAACCGCTGCAATGCTGCAACCTCGCGAGAGGAACCCGGCAGAGCTGCTGGCTAGAGATCCTCGGGTCCTCTCCTGTCTTCCTCCCTCCCCAGCCAGCGGCCGTATATCACTCCACTGGCCCATGAAGACACACAGCAGGGCCGACACTAAATAGCTCTGCATGGGCCAACAGGGGAGATCCTGTGATCTCCCCTGCCAGCCTCGGCCAGTCCTGGTGTTGATAGACATGTAAGATAATTGAATAGACAGAATAAAGGTGCTATGCACTTGGGCATTTAGAAGTGAAGTCCAGGGAGCAACTACCCTGCCCACCTGACACTTGGACATCACTAATCGAAAAGGGAGAAATCCCCAACTAGGCAAACATTTAGTCGAAGGATCTGTGAAGGATTTTGCATAAACCTTGTATACCATGCCAATGAGAAGTTAAAGGATCACTATAGAGTCAGGAACACAAACGTATTCCTGACCCTATATTGTTAAAACCACCATCTACCTCATGCCTCCATAAATATAGCAAAATCTTACTGTATTCAAGCCTGCAGCTGTAGATCTGCATGCTGTTTGCCTCAGAAAAGCAAGCAGTCTGCTGACATCATCAGACGTGGTGGTCTGATCCAATCACAATGCTTCCCCATAGGATTGGCTGAGACTGACAGAGAAGCAGATCAGGGTCAGAGCCAGCATGATTCAAACATAGGCCTGGCCAATCAGTATCTCCTCATAGAGATGAATTGAATCAATGCATCTCTATGAGGAAAGTTCAGTATCTGCATGCAGAGGGAGGAGACACTGAATGTTTGCATGTATTTTGGGCAGCCATGACCCAGGAAGGATCTCTAACAGTCATCTAAGGAGTGGCCAGTGAAGTTATCACTAGGCTGTAATGTAAACACTGCATTTTCTCTGAAAAGACAGGGCTTACAGCAAAAACCCTGAAGGTAATGATATACTCACCAGAACAAATTCAATAAGCTGTAGTGTCCCTTTAATGTGTAAACTTGGTATGTAATGTCAATTAAGATAAAATTTATAAACTTGGTAAATCATGTCAATGAACTTAAAATGCATAAACTTGGTATATCATATCAATAAACAGTAAATGCATAAACCCTGTATATCATGCCAACGATCAGTAAATTCATAAAATTTGTCATCTCATTTATCTCATGCTAATGAGCCATATGTGCCTTAAAAAAACTTGCCTCTGCCACCTGTGCCTCCAAACTTCCTGCCAGTGCCCTCTCCCTGCCTCCAATCTCTCTGTGCCATCTCTCTGCCTCCAATCTCTCTGTGCCATTTCTCTGCCCCACCAGCTCTGTGCCATCTCTCTGCCCCAGCAACTCTATGCCATCTCTCTCTGTCCAAGCATATCCAAGCATATCTGTGCTATCTCTCTGCCCCCAACAACTTGCTCAGGCACCCTAATGACATCCCCAGCACTTGCTCAGGCATGCACATGGCATCCCCAACACTCTGCACTTAGATGGTATCCCCTGCACTTTCTTTTCACCCAAATGCCTTGCATCCTCTGCAATTACTCCAAGACCCAGATGGCATCCTCTGCATTTACCTCTGGAGCCAGATGGCATCCCCAACACTTACAGAATCCAGATGATCTCCCTTTACTTACCTTAGGATGCAGATTACATCTTCTGAATTTACCCCAGGACCCAGATGGCATCCTCAGGACATCCCTGGTGTCCAGGGTGGGGTGGGAGGGGGCACCATGGTGTCTGTGCACTGTGTATGTGCACAAATATCCTGTCTGTCTGCCTCTTGTGCTCTCCCCACCTTTAGTGAAGTCATAGGTTGTGGGTCATGTGATTTGAACCTCTGACTTGTTGAGACACACAGGGAGTGCAAGAGGCTGACAGACAGGATGTATACGCACAAACATAGTGCACAGGCAGAGGACGTCCTGCCTTCTCCTCCCAATGGAGGTGGCTTGTTGGCTGGTTGCCAACCACAAAATATACTGGCAAGGATGCCGGTATATTCCTAATGATGGCAATGGCTGGATTATCGGCAGTGTAGCCACCGGTTGATATGGAGAGACTTTTGGGATGCCTGGGGGCAATTAAACTCTGATGCCATTTCTATCAATCACAATTGGAATGTGTTATGAATAACATGAATGATGTCTCATTTCACCCTGCAGTCACTGGCAAATATCTCATAATTATTATTATACATAATAATTGAAGTCTGGTTGTCTGAGTCTGGTCCATCAAGAAATATCCCAGTAGGCCAGTCCAGATCTGTAGAACATTTAGAACAGAGGCCACCAGCCCATGAAAAAAGCAAAGGTCTTGCACTATTCATGCCTGCTACCTTACTATTGCAGAACTGTCCAAATAGATATCCTCCTGACATTTAAATTTTTCAGAAGAGTGGTCTCAGACTGCATCCCACAACCAACCTTCCAGCCCTCCCATGACTACAAGCCATTCTCAGTAAATTTGCTAGTACAAATGTGTCTTGGTTCTGAATCCCAAAGGTCAACCTTTCAGTTTTAAAACAAACATTCATCAGGATAAAGATAAAATCACATGCATATGTATATTTAGCATACAATACACAAGAAGGAAAAATATGAGTACTAGTCAATTTCTGTTTTTATCTTTTTTTATTGCTTGAGATATATAAATGTATGATGCATATTGATGCTTTGTTTTATTCCCCGGGCACAGATAATGTAGGTAGATGGCAAGCAGTCAGTGGATGTTCCAACATATTGCTCTATTAATAATGTAAGAACTTACATCGAGTAAATTAAAGGTCAACATTTTAGTAACTTGAGTAATTTATCAAGAATTGTTCATTTAGCACTGCCCAAATCCAGTATATTATTATGTCTACATATATAAACTTAGCAAAAATATCAGGTCTCAAAAATGGTTTGTGCTCACTTGTTCCATAACAGAAAGAATCTATACCATTTGTATATCTATGAGGACCTCGCTCCCACACTCATCTACCTTGCGTTCCCACGCTGCATCTCTCTTTCATAACGGCAGTTCAGATCTGATATGCCGAAAAGCACCCTCTGCACGAGAGATACAACAAGCCCGGACAAACAATTTGGCTTTCTTTGGGCCTTGTCAAACTTGGGGAGAGTCCAAGTTATAGCATCATAACAAAAACAAATAACATTACATAGTTACATAGTTACATAGCTGAAAAGAGACTTGCGTCCATCAAGTTCAGCCTTCCTCATATTTGTTTTTTGCTGTTGATCCAAAAGAAGGCAAAAAAACCCAGTTTGAAGCACAATTTTGCAACAAGATAGGAAAAAAAATCCTTTTTGACCCCAGAATGGCAGTTAGATTTATCCTTGGATCAAGCAGTTATTACCCTACATTGAAAGATTATATCCTTGAATATTCTGTTTTTGCAAGTATGCATCTAGTAGTTGTTTGAACATCTGTATGGACTCTGATAAAACCACTTCTTCAGGCAGAGAATTCCACATCCTGATTGTTCTTACAGTAAAAAAAACTTTCCTTTGCCTTAGACAAATCTTCTTTCTTCCAGTCTAAACGCATGGCCTCGTGTCCTATGTAAAGTCCATTTTGTGAATAGATTTCCACACAATGGTTTGTATTGGCCCCGAATATATTTGTATAATGTTATCATATCCCCTCTCAGGCAAAGTTTTTCTAAACTAAATAGGTTTAAATTTGTTAACCTTTCTTCATAGCTGATATGTTCCATTCCTTTTATTAATTTTGTAGCCCGCCTCTGCATTTTTTTCTAGTGCCATAATATCCTTCTTTAGAACAGGTGCCCAAAATTGCACAGCATATTCAATATGGGGTCTTACAAGTGATTTATAAAGAGGCAAAATGATATTCTCGTCCCGAGAATGAATGCCCTTTTTCATGCATGACAATACCTTACTGGCCTTGGCCACTGCT
>OW240912.1:42404559-42458324 GCA_933207985.1 Pelobates cultripes
ATATGTTCGCCCGCCGTTGCATCCATTATATTACAATAAATTTTTTTATTCTGTTTATCTGCCCGTTTTATTTTTTATACGTTCATCCCATCTCCTCCTCTCCTCTTCCCTGTCACCTTCCCTCTCTGAAACTGAATATCAGTTATGCCCAATCTGATTATTACATACTAAGGTCAGAAGAGAGGAAAAAAATATGATATTACTTCCAGCTCCAGTCTGTAGTTATTTAACCCCCCCCCCAAAACAAAAGTAATCAGGGAAGAAGAACTTTTTAACGCTATGGAATTTTATTTGTTTTGTTGACGTTTCCATTTTGTTTACCCATGTATCCCAGTCTTTTATTTTAGTATACCTATTTCCTAAGTCCACCAGGATACCTCTTTCCATTTTTGCCTGCCATATGACTTGTGTAATTAGTTCTTGGGTGCATGGGATTGTCACTGTTTTCCAATTTCGTGCTAAAAGTAATTTAGCTGCCATATTAAAATGTAACATTAACATTAGTGTCTTTTTGTCATTTTTGGCCAGTTCAGGTTTAACAGGACCACTTCAAGCTTGAAGACTAATTTCATTTTTGTTATTTGGTATATTTGTCAGGATTACTAGTTGATCCAGCACATAGAACTGTGTCACACAGATGACTAATAGGTAACATATTACCAGGCCTTAAAATAGCCGGACTTAACGTACCAAAGAGTAGTCAGAATACTTGCCGAGGTCAGGGGATACAGAAAGAGACACAATGATAAGGGAAAGCCAGAAGTCAGGGATACCAGAATACAAGGAAGTCAAAATCAAAGCCAAAGTAAAAAAACAGAAGAAACTTGAATCAGGAACGCGCTCTCGAACAACCACTAGGGAAACCACAACAGGGCACTGAGCAGGATTAGAACTGGGCCTAAATACCCCATCTCTGGATCTGATAGGCTGTAATCAGCCTTTGACCCCAAAGGCAGTTACCAGGTTCCCATTTGCATAATTGCTGCTTAGCACAAACCCTCCTGTGGATTTGATTGCTGCTCAGCACAACTTTTCCTGTCAGGACAGTACTGTTGCTCAGCACAACGTTTCCTGTCAGAACAGTAAATGTCATTGATCACATTTTTATATGAGGATGAATACGTGACAATATTACATTGATTACATCTTTCCAGAATTTGATTATGGGTGCACATTGCAACCATGTATGAATCAGATTTCCTTCATTAACATTGCATTTCCATTATCTGTCTGATGACTCTGGGAAGATTTTTATTAGGCGTTTCGGTGTTAGGCACCATCTGTTTGGGAGTTTGAATTGCGTTTCAGTAAGATTTAAGCAATGTATATATTTATATAATTTGTTTAGGGAACCTATCCACTCTTCTTCTGCTATATGTACTTGCAATTCTTTTACCCGTTTATTAATCAATTCTATTGGTTTGTCGTGTCTCCATCTGTATATAACTTTGGCGCATTTTGCCAATAGATTTTTGTAATTCTTCCATTCGAGTAGGTGTGTGAGATTTATAATTTTCTCTGCCTTGTTTTTAAGGAGGTATTCTGCCATGAAGCCCTCAATTCACCAATGATTAAAGGCTTCCCTGGGGGGAATATTAAATTCCTCCATAATTTGATTAAAGGACTTGACTTTATGTTCCTCTAATATGTTTTTAAATTCCCTCATCCCCCTGTTGTCCAAGTATCAATATTAATATTGTCTGGCATATCTGAGATGATAGAAATTGGAAGCACATCTATTATTCTATTTCTAAGTCCAATGTTAGTTGTAAATGTGTCCCGCCAGCTTGCTAATTCTTTAAGTATCTGTGATTTGGTTTTGGCCTCTTTAATACATTATTCACATCTAATATTTATTCACATCTAAGACCCAAAATAGTGAAGATAGGTTTCCTACCACAGTTTTATCTTTTTTCATTTTGTACCATGTTTCTTGAGTTGCCGCATTGTTTTGTGTGAGCAGTTCATGGGCTAGTCTACTAGCCATGTAACATTGTAAATTTTCTGGGCACCCCAATCCTCCATCCTGCCTTGATCTGGCCAAAACTTTCTTGCCTCCCTATACAAACTTTAAAAAGAATGAGTGTAATAAAGATAAACAGTTTTCTGGGAAATTTAGAGGGATCATTCTCCATAAATACAGCCATTTTGGTAGAATGTATGAGTTTAAGATGTTGATCCTGCCCGACCAAGAAAAGCCCAGACCTTTCCAATCCCTTAAATTTTTATTTGTTTGTTTTAGTAGAAGTAAAAAGTTGGCTTCTATTAGGTCTTTCAGATTTGAAGTTAGGGTTATGCCCAGATACTATAGCCTATCCTTATTTTTGGGGAACCCGATATTTTGTACATGAAAATTAGTTAACGTTCTGTTCATATTTTTAGCAATAAATATTGACTTCTCCAGATTCATTTTGTATCTTGAAACTTAAGAGTATTCATTTATCTCTCTTCTCTTTTAGAAGCTCTGGGACCGACGTTTTTGGTTCTTCTAATTTTAGTAAGATATCGTCTGCATAAATATTTAATTTTATTTGTCCTACCGCATTAGTGAAACCTTTAATTTTTTTGTTTTGTCTAATTGAAATCGCAAAGGGTTCTAACACCATTATATACAATAAAGGGGACAGAGGGCACCCTTGTCTAGTCCCATTCATGATATGGAAATTTTGTGATGTAAAACCTGACCCTGCTACCTTTGCTGATAGAAAGCTGTAGAGAGATCACATGGCTTGTAATATGGATGCAGTGATTCCAAATAGTTTTAAGGTAGTGAACATGAAACCCCATCCAACCCTGTCAAATGCTTTCACTGCATCTCTTGACTGTAACATTAGAGGGGTTCCATTGTTCTCTGTTTCTTCTAGTATATTTATTATTTTTCTGAGATTATTGATTAAGGATCTCCCTGGTATAAAACCTACTTGGTCATTATTAATTAACTGTGGTATACCTATTTTAATTTTGTCAGCAAGAATAGAGGATAAGATTTTG
This sequence comes from Pelobates cultripes, assembly GCA_933207985.1. Classification (NCBI taxonomy): domain Eukaryota; kingdom Metazoa; phylum Chordata; class Amphibia; order Anura; family Pelobatidae; genus Pelobates; species Pelobates cultripes. Next base: position 42,407,551 of record OW240912.1, read on the forward strand.
ATATCGGTATTAATTAGTGAAATGGGTCTTTAATTGCCAATCGTTTCTGGGTCTTTATCTGCCTTTGGGATAGGCATAATATTCACTCTCAACAGCTCTCCAGGGCAGCATCCTGTTTTCATTATGTAGTTAAATTTGGTAGTGAGTTCTCCTTTTAATTGCTCTTTCATTAGTTTGTAAAATTTGTTTGTAAAGCCGTCTGGGCCTGGAGCAGTCTTTATTTTAAGCTTATCTATAGATTTATTAACCTCTTCTTCTGTTATGGGCTGGTTTATCAGCTTTAATTGGTCGGGCAGGATTTTTTGGCATAATTATACTCTCGAAGAATTTCTCTATCTCTTTTTTTCCCCACAAAATAATTCTTCTGATAAATTGTATAAGTCCATATAAAATCTTTCAAACGCTCTTCCCATTTTTTCTGGGGCCATTAGGTAAGTTTATTTTTCCTTTATTTTGAACATCACTCTTTTATGTTTTTCTTTTTTTATTGCCCTTTAGATTGTAATACTTCTAGCTGTTTGGTTTCTTTGTTCATTAAATAGTTGTTTATCTGTTTTTCTGTGTGATTTTATTCTGACTTTTATATTCACTTAGTGTTATATATAGTTTGAAGAGGGGAAGAAGGGCAGTGTTCCTTTTTTGTTTGCAGTGACTGACATTTTTATCGTGTGGCCTCTAACTCCGCTTTCATAAGCGCACCAGACCATGATAACCGGTGTACCTTTATTTTTGTTTTCTACGAAAAAAAGCTCTGTTAATGTCTTAATTTCTTCAACATTGTTTTTTTGTGTAGAGTAACATATTTTATATGACACTCTATGCGGAATGTATCAAAGGTATCTTTATATACCAACATAATAGGGCTGTGGTCTGACCATGCTATATCCTGTATCTCTATTCTTTTGACAATATATAGCATGGTTACATTTCCCAGAATAATATCAATCCTAGAGTAAGAGTTGAATACTCTGGAATGGCATGTGTAGTCTAAGTTGGAGGGATGGAATGTTCACCATATATCTCTTAAATTATATTTATTCATTAAGTTGTGCATGCTATTCTCAGTTGTTTTCCTACTTTTAATGTCCTTCTGGCTCTTTCTATCTTTCAAAGGGTCAACTATACAATTAAACTCCCCCATAATTAGTACTAACCCTTGTTTGAACTGCTCTATTTTCTTAAATAGCTTTGAAATAAAATTTGTTGTGGCTTTTTTTGGTGCGTAGATGTTAGCTAGTGTAAATATCTTGTTGTTTATTTCACATACAAAAATAATATATAGGCCATCTGGGTCTAGTTCTTGATCGTTAATGTTTAGGGAAACATTTTTTGCGAACATAAATGCTACACCTCTTTTTTTTTGTTTTCTAATGCTGCACTTATGATGATGGGGTATTTTGTTGAACTTATTGTATTTTTGTTAGATCTCGTCCAATGGGTTTCTTGTAGTGCACAGATTTGTATCCGATTTTTTTTTTATCAAGAAATCTAAGATTAAGACCTTTTACGTGGTGTGTTTATCCCCCGGGCATTTATTGAGGTCAACTTAATTTATAGTTTCTTTTTGGTTCTCGAGAGTCTCTCTCTCCAAGAGTTGTCTTAGAAATGATAAAAACAAAAAACAGTCTTTATAAGTGGTAACATAAAAATATTTTGTTTCACTCTAACAATGTGAGCCTATTTGTAGAGCTAATCTTTCTTCACCTTGTGAATTGGTTGTACTACTATGTGCCTGCTTAATCAGTTTCCTAATACTTTCTATTTTTGTCATTATTCTGTTTCCCCTATGTTCCTGGTTTTACCTATTACTTGTATTGTCCCGTTATGCCCTTGTCCAATTGGTTGCAAAAAGAAAAAAGAAAAAGGAAAAAATGAAAATAAAATAAAAATATATATATATATTTTCTGTGGATCTTCTTGTTTCAAACGTACTTCGTTAAGTCTTCCCGCCTTGGTTGAATGCCATTAGTGCCCATTTATTTTAGATAATTGGGACCTCACTATTTATCTAGTGATTGGGGCTACTTCCAATTTGGTTTTCGATTAGTCAGCTTTTTAGATCATCTACCTGATTGATGGGAGAGATCTTCCCTTCGTGCAATATGAGAATTTTCATGGGGAACCCCCATCGGTAATTAATATTGTTCTTTCTCAAGATTAATGTGCCATCAGAAAAGGGCTTCCTCTTTTGTCTGGTTGGCCATGACAAGTCCTGAAAATTTTTCAGTGTTTTCTATTCTTCTGAGCATTCATTGTGTCTTGTGGCTCTCAATATTTGCGTCTTCATTTTAAAAGAGGCACAGCATATCAGTACATCTATTGGTACAAATAAGCCCCTTAGGTTTATTCACTCTGTGGTTTCTCTCCATCATAGGGATTCTGGCATCCCATTCCACTTTCAGATTAACTCCTCTATGTATGGCTCCAGACTTTTTCAGACTGCATTTATTTTTTCTGATATTCCTCTGATTCTTAAGTTGTTCCATCTTAACTCGTCCTCCAGGTCTATCGATTAATTCTCCATGTCTGCCATCTTTTTTTCAAGCACCAGATCTTTTTTGTGGATTTTTTTCCTTTTGTTCCAACCCATTTAGTTTTTCTTCTATTCCTTGGATTCGTATATTCAGAGTCTGCAATTCTTTCTTAATGTCCAAAGTATTAAGTTGGATTTCTTCTCTCAATTTTTCCAAATTGTGTGTCCAGGTGTCTTAGTAAATGGTCATATTCATTTCTTTCTTCTCTTGATTCTTGGTTTTCTTCCATTTGTCCTTTATTAGTGCCTACCTCTAGTGGATTGTTTGAGAGGCGGGATTCTTCCTGATTTGACTTGTTTTTTTTTAATTCGTTTTATTTTTATTTACTTATTATTTAATATTTTTATCTTTATTTGTTTTATTGATTTTATATCTTTATTTTTATTTTGTATTTCCTTTCCATTGTATCTCTCCTTTTTACATAATAATGCAACTTTCTCTAATAAAACATTTATTTTCAACATTGTAAACTTCTTAGAGCATACTTTCTTAGGATATGTTACATATTTTCAGTGAATCAACTGCTAATGTATCCTGCTTTGTATCTATTCAGGTAAAGGAACACTATAGGGTCGGGAGCAAATAAATACCTCTCTAAATATAGTAAAAGTACTTATTGTACGTATCGAAGTCTACAGCTGCTGCCTCTGCGCCTGATTTGCCTGCTTGGCTGACATCATCAGAACTGTTGTTCTGAGCCAATAACAATGCTTTCCCATAGGATTGGCTGAAACTGTCAAGGAGGCAGATCAGGGGCACAGCCAGCATGTAACGTTAATACCCAATACGCAGAGTGAAAACCACCAGAACAACAGAGACAGATAGAAAGTCCCTAAACCGGTCCTTAGAATGACTGGATAAAAATAGAAACTACAAGAAATGCAAGAAACAAGCCAAGGTCAAGGTAAGCCAGAAATACACAATAGTGAGGAATGTAGCCAAGTCAGGGAAACCAGAAATAAGAATAGTCAAGAGAAAGCCGGGTCAAGAAACAAAGAATGAGCAAAAGAATACAGGAATGCGCTGAGGGGCCACTAGGAACACAAGGCACACTAGGAACCACAACAAGGCACTGATTTGGGGACAGACTGGGCTTTTATATGATTGAGGGTGTGAGTATCATAACCATGCCCCCAAAAGGTACTTGTGCGATGAGCTCTCCTGTTTAGAGCTCTTCCGACCTCAGGGCATCCGTACGCATGCGCCAATGTCCCTGATCCTTGCCCAGCATGGGAGCGGTGGTCCGCCCAATCCCCATGTAAGCAGATCGGCGGACCGATAAGGTAAGTGGCTGAAGGCTTACACAGCACAATCAAATCAGCCCTGGCCAATCAGCATCTCCTCACTGAGATAAATTGAATCAATGCATCTCTATGAGGAAAGTTCAGTGTCTCCATGCAGAGGGTGGAGGCACTGAATAGCAGTCCTGCACACTGTGCAGCACTGCCACAGGAGGCACCTCTAGTAGCCATCTGAGAAGTGGCCAGTGGAGTTATCACTAAGCTGTCATGTACACATTGCATTTTCTCTGATAAGACAGTGTTTATTGCAAAAAGCCTGAAGGTAATGATTCTACTCACCAGAACAAATACAATAAGCTGTAGTTGTTCTGGTGACTATAGTGTCCCTTTAAATTTTACAGCATAACAAATTAACAACCTTTAGGCAATAATTTTTAAATGTAAACTATTTATTTTGTCCACAATTTTTTTTTTCATATGTATATGTGTAACATTCCCTTTCCCTTAATAAGGAAATTTATTTTACTATCTTATGATCAATTTATGATCAATTAATATCTGTTAAATTGGCTACATAAGCAATAACTCTGAATTCTCTACAAGCCTTTGAGAAAGTCTCAAAAGTGAGACAAAATTTGTCTGGTTGCCAAGAGACTGCAGGAAGTGGAATTTCAGGTGCAGGTACAGCAGAATTTGCTGAAGGGAGTTTGCAGTGGATGCAAAGTCACAAGTTCAGTCTGTCACTGACTGCAGCAGAGGTATTGGATGCAATTTTATCAGTTTTCTAGTAAGCAAACGTTTTATTTGTACAATAAAGGTTTTCTTAAAATTTACACATGCAGAGCTTATCTTGCTTCTATGCCTACTGCGAATTAATTCCATTCACAAGGCAAGTTTCAGGAGGAGTGTGTAGGATAACAGTGCATGCTATGAAAAGACCCAGTATAGGAGGAGTGAAAAAGAAATTACCGAAAGAGTGGTGTTTGGCAAACTTACTGCTTAACAAGAGTAACCACAACCAGAAATTGTCTCTATTTAATATGAAAAGGGTTCTTCAATATATATATCTTTTTAAAGCCTAATGCAAAACGTGATATAGTGTGCAAGGCACATTTCAGGTTACCTACCTCTCCACTATTAGGCAATATGAGCGGAATTTTTGCTGTGATCTACAGGTGGAAAATACTATTATCTAAAGGATATGGCAAATTTAAATGGACATAAATAGGACTCTATCATTAAGGTGTATTCATTCATCTGCTGTTTTTTATTATTCCCCTTTTCTTATACTTTATAAAAAAATTTAATGAATTTAATAACTTCACATTTTTATGAATGCACTAAGTTTGCATGAGTATATACCGCTGATGGAATTTTAATTTAAAACTCAGCTTATCTTTTGTAGATGTCAATGTGTTAGTGACTAGGCAGTGGACTCCCTATTGAGTAAGCATCATCTTAGTGTTTGTTAGTTTTTATTTTGTATTTTTATTTATATAGAGCTAATAGATTTGTCTCCATTGTACTTGACATCAATATGTCTGGATACTGTGCTCATCACTCACTATAATGTATATCAATTTCAAGATTTATAATAGGAAAGAGATACTTTAAACTTTACTGCTACTACCTGCCAAATGGCTTGCAAATGTGTCTTTTGTTTACCTTAATTTATCTTGCTTGTATTTGTTCTACAGTATATATACTTTACACTTTTGGTTCTACAATATATATACTCCTTTTTCCTGTCCTTCAATATTTTTTATCATTTTGAATCAATTAGATTAGAATAAAGATTCAATTTAAATGTTTTTTAAATGTATTTATTTTACCATTTTCCCCAGAAACCTTTCATATCTGCTTTCTCAAAACTGCAAAGCTTTATGCCATTTAAATGAATAAATGAATGAAATAAAACTACCATAATTGTATATACATATTTGAATGTGTTACAGTGTCTCAGTGTGTGCTATTTCACATAACTGCTATTTACATTATGGCATAACAGACCATTTAGCTACCAATTTCAAAATTGTCTAGTAGCAAACAGAAACAGACTAACAAAATATTCTGAAATGTATTTTGCTTTTCCAGGTGTCATAGTGCTTAAATTCAGTTTGACACACCAGATGACTACATCAGGGGTGTACATTAGATCTTTCCTTGGTCTAAAACATAATAGGTAATACAGTTCGCTGTAGGTGTTGCTTTTTTAAACACCAATCTGAAATTCCCAATAAAGCAATAGTTAAACTAGTTTGTTTACGAAGAGGGATTAAATGATCTTACTCACAAAGTTCTCAGAGGGCATTCAGTCAATGGGCAAAGTGCTTCTGTGTATACACACCCCTGAATGGGACTGCTGCACAGGACTGATGCAATGACTAGGAAGGTTAGGTGGCTGCCTAGTGTGCAGCGGCCAGGGGGGCACAATGCCCAGGTCACTGGCAGGAGGGGAGTGCACAGCACTGTCGAACTGCTTCCTGTCAGACCACCACACACGCTCACCGACAAGACACAGTCTCACTGGCAAGACATGCTCTCACTGACAGACACACACACTACCACTGACAGACACTCTCTCTAACTTACAGGACACACACATTCACTGACAGACACACACACTCACTAACAAAGACACACACTCTCACTGACAAGGCACACTCTCTCACTGACAGACACACTCACTGACTCTCACTGACAGACATTCTCTCGCACTGATAAGACACACACTCACTGACAGACACTCTCTCTCACTGACAGACACAAATACTCACTGACAGACACTCTCTAACTGACAATAAAAATGAAAATCCAGTGCACACCCTTATCTACTAAACAGCAACTTTGGTGCTGACAGTTTTTAAAAAAACATATAATCTAGGCAAAAAATAATGGGGGTTTAGTTACATTATATGATCATACATTGCATAAGCCTGCCACAACGTCAATGTACCCGTTTTTGGTAGGTCCTACTCTAACAGCCAAATGTCTGCTAAATGAGCTACTCACTTGGGCACAAAAATTCCATCTCGAGTTCTCTGCAGTACAAAGCTAAATAGGGCCATGAGATAAGGCACCTGTGACAGGGAGGGTTGCAAAACCAAGGAGTTGGCTAGATTACTAAATATATATATATATGAGAAAACAAGGGTCTGGCTGTACTCACCTAAACATGCATAAATAGGGTGCTGCTGGGGGCCAATAAGTACAGTAAAAATGAAAATCCAGTGCTCTCCCTTATCTACTAAACAACAACTTTTTGCTAGTTTAAAAAAAAAAAAAAAAAACTAATCTAGTCAAAAAATAATGGGGGTTTAGTTACATTACATGATCATACATTGCATAAGCATGCCACAATGTCAATGTACCTCATCTTTGGCAGGTCCTACTCTAACAGCCAAATGTCTGCTAAATGAGCTAATTACTTGGGGAAAAATTCCATCACTCTCTCACTGACAGACACTTTCTCTCACTAACAAGACACACACTCACTCACTGACAGTCTCACAAACACACTGAAAGATACGCACGCTGACACGGACATGCTCTCAAACACACAAACTCAAACATTTTAGACAAGTACAGCCAGCACTCCGCACACACAAGTAACAGAAGTATATAATGCCCACCTCTTTGATCATGTCCCTCTTCTGTGTGACATCAATATCTTGGGGGTCTTTCCCCACCACTCCCTCGTGGGTAGTAAAATCCCTGGGGGCAGGTTTTCCCAGCTGCCGCCATTCTCCTGTCCTTCCTACGGCTCCACTCGATCAGCCTTAGGGGCTGCTGTAACAACACCCCACTCATCAGCATGGGGTCCACCAGGAAAAAGCCACATGATGATCAACCAGCTCACAGACCAGAAACTTCTTAGTAAGCCAGAACCCGGAGAGAATTCTGTGCATGGGGCCTGACACCCCTCCACCCCCCCAATGGAGAACTCCTCTCCAACTTTCCTGGGCTTAAGACATTGGAGAGCAACTGGGAGGGCGTGCTGTATGGCCGGGAATGGTGAATTCTTCACTTTCTAGCAGGGTTTGACGGGGCGGCTGGGTCCCAGGGCGGCTGCGACCCCTGTGACTGCAATACTTCCTTTACTGACATTAAGGTGTTTGAGAGGGGCTGGGGTAAAGTGGACACATGGGGGGGTTAAAGAGACATATGGAGGGTCCTGGTGGTAAAGGAGGGACTGGGGGTTTAATGAGACACAATGAGAAACATTGGGGAGTTAGGAAAGGGTTGGGGTTAAGGAGATCCACAGAGGTCTGGGGAGGTAAGAAGACATATGGAGTAGATGGGTAGGTTAAGTAGACACATGAAGGGGCTGATGGGTTAAGGAGACAAATGGAGGGGCTGGGAGGTTAATGAAACACATGGAGGGGCTCACAGAAAAATAAATAAGGGCTGCACCAAATCTAATCAGCTGACGTTCAGTGTAAGCCCATGCCACTGGGATCTACGTTTCACTGCCCATGCCACTGGGATCTACAAAGTGCCACGTTTCACATGAATATTTATATTTATTTTTAATTTATTAATCACTTTCCAACTCTCATTTTTCATTTATTTTATAATAATTATTATCTTTAACACAATTTTTTAAATAAAACATATTAATTTGCTTGTTTCTATTAAAATTACACAATTGTTACTGGTGGACACATTTTGGTGCCATTTTTTAAAAATGGCTTGGGGTACCCCAACGGCATTCCCCTCGCTGATTTTCATTGCTTTTAACATTGGGGTTTTCAATAGTGCATGCACATTTTTAAATTAGGTGAGAAAATTTGTTCATGTTTATACATAACAATAACAATAAGTAGTCAAGTGGTGAGTTATCTTAGCGTGGTAAAGAAGAATTGGCAGTATCCTAACAGTGCAGTATCGTGTATTCCCTTTAAAGTGGATAGCATGTTCTCGGGGTTATCTAACGTGTCTAGGTCTAGTATAGGGGTAAATTGCCGCTAGTTACCCGGGCTTACTAGTAAACTTGCTTATGTGTGGCTGTACTGTCTGGACACATGGAAAATTACACAGGCTAATAGGGCATTACATGTTAAACTAGAGACAAATATGAGGGTATACTTACTGCAAATACAAGATTAAAGTGGATCCAGAATCTAGGTTTTATGGAATGTCATACAAATGTAAAGCTGCCACTCATAATAGGCACACCCCAAAGAAGCCTATACATAATAAGTAAAAGGAAAAAGTGAAAGGGGAGGGTGCAAGTCTCCCCTATTGAGGGCGCTCATTATTTAGCACCCTCAATAGGGGAGACTTGCACCCTCCCCTTTCTCTTTTTCCTTATACTTACTTCAAGTCTGATCATGGCGCGAAACAGTGTCCTCAATAGTTAGTTTTCTCAGTCTCTGGGGCCTCTATTTTGGGAGATTTCACCCAACTCCGGCTTCCGGCAGGAGCCCTTTGTGGTTGTGGGGTGCAGCGGTGTCCCCTGCGCCTTCTTGTTGGTCCATGGCAGCTGCTGGGCTGTGTGCTTACAGGTGTTTTTCGCTGTGGTGTCTCCGGTCCATGCTGTAGTGATACATTGCTGTTGGCTGGGTGTGTGAGGAGTGGCTGTAGACCTCTGCCCCTCGGGCCTGTTGCGTCTGGGCTGGCGGTGTGGTTATTGAGTAATGGCTGCAGGCCTACAGTTTGTTGTTGGTGGTATGCTCATTTTAAACTTTGGTAACTCTTTTGGGTCGAGGTGGGTCTGTGTGAGTCTCTCGTAGGTGGCTTTAATGCCATTGCTTGGGCTCTGCTTGTCTGCTTTGGGCAGTTGTTGCCCCTTTGTCGCTCCTTCCGCGTGGTGCCGGTTAATCGCTCCAGCGGTGTTATTGTTGTAATCCGGTGCCTCAGCCGCATGTGAAGGGGTGTGCGTTGCCGCTCTGCCTTTGTGGCTAGTTTCGGAGCTGGAGGTAGGTTCCTCTTCTCCAGTCACTCCCAAAATTTTCGGCATACTGCTTCAAAACTTAGCCTGGAAGGCCGCTGCCCATTCATCTGCTGACTGTTGCGGCAGTTTGCGGCACTGCCGTCGGCCAACTTAGCTTGGCCCCATGGGGCCGTTTGGTCGGAGTTACTGTTATGAGTGTCCCAGAGGTGAGTGTTCCTCGTAGGCTGGTGGACCTGAATGACCCACGCCATTCCAGAGGGGGGGAGCAAGGGCCCTTTTGCACAGGGGCATCTAGTTGTGGCGGGGGGAGCGGCTGTCCCTCCCGCGTCCGCCTGTCGAGTAGGCCTCTCATGCTTGTCCGAGCGGTACCACTCGTTTAGTCGCTTAAGGGGTATCATAGTGCTCCACTTAGTGTCCCCTTTCTTTTGCTTAGGAGAAGAGAGATACATACCTGGACTGGAACGGGGGGAGAAAAAGACCCAGAAATGTTCTGGGGAGAAGATAGAAACATGCAGAAAGGCTGGGGAAAGGAAAAAAACACACAAAGGGGTTGAGGGACAAAGAGACACACAGGGGTGCTAGGGGGACAAAGAGACACAGAGGGGTTGGGGGGAAAAATACATACAGAGGGGCGGGGTGGGGGCAAAGAGACACAGAGGGGCTGGGGGGACAAAGACACACAGAGGGGCAGGGTGGGGGCAAAGGGATACAGAGGGTCTGGGAAGGACAAAGAGAGACACAAAGGGGCTGGGGAAAGAGACACACAGAGGGGATGAGGGGAAGAAAGAAACCCGTTACAGCCACAGTTAATCAATTTGTCATGTGACAAATTTTTGAAAGCTTATGTTTTGAAAAAGAAATATTTTAAAAGTTTATCTACCTAAAAAATAAATTATTTGAAAAGCTTATTCAAAAATATTAAATTGAGGCCCTGGTTAGGGTTCAAGATGTATGGTTAATACTTAGTTTAGCCTTTGAACACAATTAGTGAAGTGTAATTGTTTTCATTCAACATTCTATGAAAAAAGGTTTCAGTGAATAACTGGTTATTCAGCTGGAAAAAATAGTTCAAGAGAAGGTAAATTATGTAGAGCATCAGGTTCAGTTATATCTCCTCATTTTGAGAATGTTAGGATTTCTCCTTTGGGGATTATTCCAAAGAAATATGTGCATAAACATCAATTTAATTCACTACCTCTTGTATCCTAAAGGAACACTGCTAGACAAATTACAATGTTAGCACAGTTAAATTGAATTTAGAAGAAGAAAAAACTACTGTTGCAGCTAAGGTATGTCAAAAATCACATTTCCTAGCTAGAGTATCTATGTTACATTGGAAAACAAAAAGTCTCACCAGATCAATCTCTCTGCAGGAATCACTGATCTGCAACTCTATTAGCGATTTGTTAGATGACTTTAACAATGAGAATTTCTGGCTATAAAAGCTTATCTGGTTGCATTTAGTGAAACTATATAGAAGGTCTTCTGTGAATGACTAGTAAGATTACTTTGCGTATTTGCTGGGCACATACCTACCTTAATATAGTCTCTATCACAGCAAACCGAGTGAAATAAGGGATAGGGTTATTCACAGGGGCATCTACACAGTATATATGAGTATAGAAAAATGGTTGTATTATTGTTAATGACATACTGTCAAGTTATCTACCGTAGACACAAGGAACCTGGCAATGACAGAGTGATTTTACACTTGAACTATTTTATTTCTAGAAATCTAAGCACTTGATCTAAATGTGATACATTAATATTTGTGTTTATCCAATTACTTTGGAAATCCATTGGAAATGGATAAATATAAAAACTGGAGCAGTCTAATATAACATACATTAGTAAAATCTAAGTAGTCTAAGATTACCTAAATTAGACAAACAAAAATGCTGTTGCCTTCTTGGTGAACATTTTATGTGTTGTTTTTACATCTCACAGTTTGCTTTTTAAGTCTTATATGAAGGATCATACTTAAAGGCTGGCATTATAATTACTTAAAGATGGCTTCTCAATATAGGCAGAAGAAGAAAAAGTTGATCTAGAATGCATCCTTGTGAAAATTTAAATAGAAACATTTGGAATGAAGAATGAAACCCTCTCTGCCGTATGGATAATGCAAATATACGATTCCCTAGGCTAGGGATAGGGGAACTTTGGCATTCTGGATATTGTGTAATACATCTCACATAATGCTTTTACAGGCATAATGCTGGAAAAGCATTGGGGGAGATGTGGACCACAACATCTGGGATGCCAAAGGTGCCTACCCTTGGCCAAGGCACTGGAAAGTATAAAAAAAAAATGTGGATGGTATACTGTTTAAAGGGGTAACTATACAACCTGTGGTAAGAGAATAAAAAAGTTTTACAGCTCATACCATGTTTTAACTCAAACATATGATTCAATCATAAAGTGTGGGGTTTTTTTTGTATTGTGGAATAGAAAATAATATTCATGGTTGTTTTCAAGAAGCATGAAGAGAGTTTTGGATTCTTAGACTAGCCACTATGGTAAAATGGGGTATTTTTTCAAAACATGCCAGAAAAAAACACTATACCTATGCAAACAGTGGTTGCTTCTAAATACATAAATACAATAAAGTACATCTACAAGGTGAATACCAGTTACAGACACTGATCTGATCCACATGCAGCTCCTAAAAATGTAATGTGAAGAAGAAAATTCCTAACTTGCTGAAGATCCTGAAAAAGACGAAAGAGCCATTGAATGCATTAAACAGAGTGGCGGAACTACTGCCGGCAGCAGAAAAGGCACATGTGGCATGGCAGGAGAGACATACAGTAGCAGCCAACAGCTCCTCTCAGCCAATCACCTCCCCTCAGCTAGCAGCAGCAGGACTCCAAGCAAGCGATCCTCCAGGAAACTAAAGGTATGTTAACAGTAGGGTGGCTGCTAATATTATAATTGTCATTTATGTGCTTATGTCAGATTGCATGTGTGTGTGTGTGTGTTTCTTTTTTTAAGTTTTATTGTAAATAAAGGTTTTACAGTACAATACCATGACAGATGTTTGAGTAGTACAATTTTGTTATCTGCGACATATATCAGCGAGGAATCAGAAATCGATACACAGTAAGGCAATAGATCACATCAAGGGTAGTATATTTGGTGCCTATCCAATTGTCATAACTTTGAAGTTTATACATGGTCTGGAATGTGAATCATGACATGTGTGACATCATGGATAGCTCGGGGTGCGCACGTCTGGAAGTGCAATAGGGGTATTGTTTTAGGGTTGGGTTCAGCTAGTGGTCCCAGCTCCCTGCTGGGTGGGATCAGTTGGATTGTTGGAAAAGCATTGTTGTATCAACATAAATCAGTGGGTGAACACTATATGTATGGGACAGGGAACGGTAAACAAAATATATAGAGTAAAGGCCCGGGTATGGGTGTTGTAGTTGCTTGGTGTTTTGTTAGAGCAGGCAAGAGGAGTGGGGAGGAGTGGAGGAGGAGTTGGGAGATTGGAGGGGATGGATGTGTACCTGTATGGCTCAAGGCCATACAGGTACACAAGGGTATGGTGGAAGGGTATGGCCTACAAGGGTATGGTGGAATTGGAAAACAAGTTAAGATTCTGTCATAAATCTTACCCATGGCTCCCCATGGCTCCCTTGGAAGCATGTATATTTGTGAGAGATGAAGGCGTTGTTCTCCTCCATGGTTTTAATTGCGTCTACTTTAGCGATCCATTCCCTGATGGATGAAACATTGGGATTTTTCCATTTTACAGGAATGAGTAGGTTGGCGGCTATGAGGAGGTGAGTAAGGAGAATACGTTGCAGCTTGGGGAGGGGGGAGGGTAGAATCAGGAACAATAGTGTATGTGTCATAGGAGGGAGTTGGAGTCCTGTCACTGTTTTGGTCATTGTCACTATGTTGGTCCAGTACACCTGGATTAGCGGGCAATGCCACCAGGTGTGTCCAGGAACGCCCCAGGTTGGGAGCACTTCCAACAAACATCTGGTGTGTTTGGGAATAGGCTGTGTATTTTGGATGGAGAGTAGTGCCACCTGGAGATTCCCTTATAGCCACTTTCCTGTACATTGTTGCAGATTGATGCTGTGTGTATTTGTGTAAATAAAGTTTTCCATTGGGATACTATGAGCTGAATATTCAGGTCTGTAGAATAGGATTCTGTGAATAGGTGTAGGGGGTTGGCATGATCTGCTTGGAGGAGTTTGTAGAAAGTTTAGAGTTGTTTCGATTTAACATTATGGGTCTTGCAGTGTATCTCAAAATCTAAGAATGCGAGAACTCTTTTATAGGATAGGACTGACATTTAGGAAGTGGGTCACTTGGAAGTGCTTCAAACTGTGCTTTTTTGCATTCTTTTGGATCAACAGTAAAAAACAAATGTGAGTAAGGCTGAACTTGATGGACGCCAGTCTTTTTTCAGCTATGTAACTTGTGCGAAGTGGAATGATTGCATCGTATTCGGGGTGTCTGGTCCAGTTAGAGAGTGGAGGGATTTTATGGCATTGCCATCCAGTAGGGAACTGTGTGTGTGTGTGTCTGAATGTTTGTGTATCTGTGTCACAGTGTCTGTGTCTGTGTCACAATGTCTGTGTGTAAATGTCAGTGTGTGTATCTGCATGTCAGGTTGTGCACCTGTGTGTGTGTGTGTGTGTGTATACATGTCAGCATGTATGGATTTGTGTGTCAGGGTGTGCATTACTGTGTCTCAGAGTGTGCATCTAGGTGTGTATATGTCATTGGGTAACTGTGTGTCAAGGTGTGTGCATGTGTCTGTGTTTACATGAATTAATATGTGTTAGTGTGTTTATATGTGTGTATTTGTGTGTTAATGTGTATGTATATATGTGCATGTGTGTAACAGTGTATGTGTTTATGTGCATACATCCAAACAATCAAACACCAAACAACATGCAAACACACTCCTGCAATCTAACACAAACATTACATACAAACACACCTCTGCATTCAAACTCCAAAATGATATACAGGCACACTTCATCAATCAAACACCAATACTAGACACAAAGGTATATCCGCATTTAAAAGCCAACATTACATCCAAATACATGCCTGCAATCAAACGCAAACATGACATTACATACAAACACACCACTGCATTCCAATGGCAACAGTACATACAAATTAATGCACACATATACTCTATGCAAAAACATGCTTACATTCAAACACTGCTTACAAATACAACCCTGCAGGAATGAGTAGCTCCTCATCTGTCATACAGTTCAAAAGACGCTGATATAGCAGATGAGGATCTACCTTTTGGGCCACTCTTGCTCTAGAGGGGGCCCAAAAAATGTTCTTGCACCACTGATGTAATAGGATATCTTAAATGTATGAAATATTATTCTAAATGTATATCATTTATCTTATTCTTTTTCATTTAAATATGTGATTATAAAGCCTTTAAATAAGTAGAATATGACTGTTGTATAAGATGATGAAGTAAGAGAAAAGTTTAAAAGGTAAGCAAAAGTAAATATTAAAAGCTATTTTATTTGTAGTAGGTTCCTAAAAGTAAAGATAACAAAATATCAAGATAGGGAACAGAAAAGCACATGTTCAGAGATAAATCTTTGTTTAAACTCCAATAAGAATGCAATTATATAAAATATAAAAGTGGAACAAACAGACAAAAAAATTGTGAATGCAAAGGAATAATTTAATAATGTTTTAAAAGCAAAATACAAACCAGGTATTTTTTAATACTAAAATAAGAAATATAGAATAAAATGAAACATGCTTTTATCAATCTTAAAGAAAGTAGTAGAAAAACCCCACAATAATTTAAATGTACAAGTTAAAACTGGAATTAATGGAATTTTAAAATAATCATACACTTTCTTCTCAAAGTTATTTTGTGAAATGTAAAATTATAAAATATGTATTGTTTTTCCTTGGGTAGCTTACAAATAACCATTTAAAAGCAAATCAATTGCTCATCTTAAAATATATTACGAAATTAAACTATTATAAAAGATTTTTATTAAAGTTTTCATTGCAAATACAATGGAGTCATTGAAATATAAAGGAAATATGTCCCAAATGCACAAAATACAAAACTCAAGTAGGTAACATAAAAACAAAGAGTCCGGTACAGGGAAATCAGACAATGCAGTAATGATAAAAAAAGTGCTGTAAACAGATAAGCATCAGTTTCAGTTGTAAAATGTTTAGTTGTAAACCTCAGAGAAACTTAAGGGTACCATTTGTAAATACATGGTATACCCATAATAATTTGAACCATATCTGACCTTTGTTATCCTTCAGCAAGGGCAATCTTTTGCACCATCATCCCATTGTCCCAAAATATTTATGAATTTGGACATATCACCCATTAACTTACTAGACATTTGTTTATACACATTAGTGGTATTTAACTGGGAAATCACTTCTGAGATAGTAAGTGGTTTAGACATCAAACATCCACTAGCATATATCCATGAGATGGAGTGCAACCAGGGTACCATATCAATGGAACAATGATTTAAACGTACAGATCAGGGTGTCGCAGTGGATGTGATCTACTTGGATTTTGCCAAGGCATTTGATACGGTTCCTCACAATAGGTTAGTCTTCAAACTAAAAGAAATTGGTCTATGATTATTCTTGTTCTTGGGTAGAACATTGGCTTAAGGATAGAGTACAACGAGTAGTCATTAATGGTAAATTTTCAGGCTGGACAAAAGTGGTAAGTGGTGTCCCTTAGGATTCTGTTTTGGGACAACTTCTATTTAACATATTTATAACTGATCTTGAAATAGACATTGAAAGCCATGTTTAAGTGTTTGCAGGTGACACTTTGTAAAGTAATAAAATGTGAGCAAGATATTGCTTTGCTGCAGAGGGGTTTGGATAGATTTGGGCACTGGGCACTAAAATGGCAGATTAAATTTAATGTAGAGAAATGTAAAGTTATGCACTTTGGGGTCAAGAATGCACAAGCAACTTACACCCAAAATGGTAGTGAATTAGGGATAACCACACACGAGAAGGATTTGGGAATTGTTATAGACAACAAATTAGGCAGCAATATGCAATGTCAATCTGCAGTTGCTAAGGCCAGTAAGGTTTTGTCATGTATAAATAGGGGCATTTACCTCTTTATAAATTGCTGGCAAGACCACACCTTAAATATGCTGTGCAATTTTGGGCACCTGTTCTAAAGAAGGATATCATGGCACTAGAAAAAGTGCAGAGACTAGCTACAAAATTGATAAAAGGAATGGAGCATTTTAGTTACAGGTTACAGGTTAGTTACAAGGTTAAAAAATGTAAATCTCTTTTGTTTGAAAAAACTGCCCCTCAGATATGATAGCATTATACAAATATATTTGGGGCCAGTACAAACCATTATCTGGAAATCTATTCATAAACAGGTCACACATACAGTAAGAGCAATAACGATATGGAATTCTCTGCCTGAAGATGTGGTTTTACAGAGTCCATACAGATGTTTAAACTGCAATTGGATACATTCTTGCAAAAACATAACACATAGGGTTATAATTTCTAATTAGTGGGGTAAAAGCTGCTTGATCCAATGAGACAGCTGACTGCTATTTTGGGGTCAAGAATGAATTTTTTCCTAGTTTGTTGCAAAATTGGAAGCACTTCAGACTAGGTTTCTTTGCCTTCTTTTGGATCAACAGCAAAAACATATGTAATTAAGGCTGAACTTGATGGACACAAGTCTCTTTTCAGCTATGTAACTATGTAAACACATGTTCCTGGGTAACACACACAGACATCTTAGTGGTGTTCTCCCACGTCAGTCCAGTCATCTCCATTGATCTCCCCACCCAGCTCATTCTATCATCTACCAACATAAGGGAGGTCCCTCCAGTCACTGGTAGTAGTCAAAGAGTATAGTAAGGAAATCAGGTAACTTATGACTCCTGCTGACACATAGTCTCAAATATATTCCCATCTTTAAATCTTTAAGTCCATGAAAGTCTTATTTGAATTCTTTAACTTTAAGTGACTTTTGTGAATTTTCTATATTATATTATTATTTGTTTTTGTTCCATTGTGGAAAACTTCACATCATCTTTAAATAACTTGATTTTTACAATTTCAGACTCCAATGTTGTATTGATAGAGTCTAAATGATCATTTTATTTATTTTTTGCTGAGTTTTTCTAAACAAAACTCATCACACAGGAGGAACAATCCAAAAATATGTTTTGTCATTCCTCGGTTTGTACATTAGTGAGAGGTGGTATATCAGCCCACAAGCCTCGAGGTACTAATTTGTGCTCTGTATATTGTTACAAACTTGCAATTTTCCACCTGCTCCTGAGTTGCTGTTGGTAAAGATTTTGGACAGTAGAAAAAAGCTTGTTTAAAGTTGTTATTACTGATATTAAAGGATTATTGGAAAAAACTATCTGCTGAACTTAAAGCATGATAAACTACAGATGACAAAAACAATATCTGCAAATATAAACACAAAGTCATCTTTTTATAAAGATAGCTCAAAAATTATATTAAAACCACTCACAAAGAACTCCAATTGAAAGGAGGGATGATAATTATTAAAAAGCTGACACAAGAAGGTGGGAGGTAACTGTGACAAACAAAGTTAAGTGCTCTCTCTGGGCGGCCACCGGTCGTATAACCAAACAACATGTCCACTGACAAACAGTTGCCATTCTTGTCTACTGAACACAGGCAGCAGTACTTGGGTGTCTGGAACTCCAAGCCGGTTACTCTAACTTGCGAACACCGGTAACTTTGTACCACCTACTTCTATTACCGACAAGCCAGGAGAGCGCTTTTTGGTGAAAATGCACGCACGAACTAGACGAACAATCGTTACCTATGAACCAGGGGAACCATTCGGTATTTTATTCATTTTGGGACTCCCACTTTTCTTCTGCAACTATTTTGGGCAGACACCACGTGTGTGCGGGCGGTTAAAATTTTACCCCAGTGGCGATTCGGCTGTATTTGTGGGATCTGAGTGCTATTTGGACACTTTGGGCGCTTAGATCCAGGCTATCCGGGGATATAAGACTTGTGAGGGTACCTATTAATGTTATGTATGTTTTAGAGTATTTTATGTTGTATAAAATTTGATAAGAGGAATGGAAGCTAACAAATTAAAATCTGTTTCATTTAAATGCTGTGTCAGAGGGGATATGATATTATTACACAAATGCATTTGGTGCCATTGTAAACCATTTTCTGGAAATCGATTCATAAATAGGAATATACATAGGACACAAGGTCACCCATTTAGACTAGGAGAAAGGAGATTTAGTTTAAGGCAAGGAAAGGATTTTTTAAAGTAAAAAGTATAAGGTTGTGGATTTCTTTGCCTGATGTTTAAACAGCAACTGGATGAATATTTGCAAAAACATATCCTGGGATATCATTTTTAATATGTGATGTAACAGCTTCTTGATCCAAGGAGAAATCTGATTGCCATTTTGGGGTTGGGAAGAAGTTGTTTAAATTAGGTTGTGGTAAAATTAGAAAGTGTTTCAAACTAAGTTTTTTTGCCATCTTTTGGATCCACAGCAAAACCAGATGTGAGAAAGGCACAAGTCTTTTTTTTCAGCCTAGATAACTATGTAAATGTAACTATGTAACCTATAAACCTACAACCGTACATTTTCTGCACTAAGATGATATATACTGCTCTGACAAATGAGGGTGCTTACTGCAGTGTCAGTTTATGTTTTGCTTCTACTTTTTTTTATATTTAATTTATAATTTTTAATTCTACAATAAAAATAATTTAAAAAAAAAAAACAAAAGAAAATATATCTACTAATGATAGCCTGAAAACTCAACCTTTGGATATATGTGTATTTTTTTTTGGTTTACAAATCAAGAGAGAATAACATCCCATATGCAATATGCAAATACATGATGCAGAATGTACATGTACCTACTCTCTGTGTCACGTAAAACAATATATTGCCAAAATATAACATGCTGGGCTCATATAGAAATAGTAAGCCCAGTCTATTATTTTATATGGTATAATAAATGCAATAGTATGTTCTAATATATATTTCTGTACTGGCTGGGCTTGTATAGAAATAAAACTACTTTTTAACAAGCAGCTTTTGCATAAATGGAGCCTGCCAAAACATTGTCAGGTCCATTTATTCGACGGTGGAATAAAATGTCACTTAAAAATGTAAGCAAGGGTCGCAGTTCTTTTTTCTTTTATTCTTAAATATAACAGAATGAAGCACATTTGGAATTCAACATTATTTTGTAACAAAAGAGTAAACAGTCAAAAATATTTTTTCACGTTTGATGGGAATTTCACCTTGACATTTTATCATTGCATATTGTTTTGGATATTAAATATTATTAAAAGGAACAACATATTTTCTAGGTACTGTTTTGTTCTAGCTATCCCCTGCCAAAATGAATGAAATTTTAGATTTAAGAATCCTTTTTACTCCATGAACCATACACAGATTACTGCATTTGCACTAAAAGCAGGGTTTGGCCATGACAACTTTATTCAAGGTTATAATAGAGAAAAGGACACACTCTGACTATACTACTTTACATTGTAGCAGAGTGTCTTTTATTCATTGTTGTCACATGAAAAGATATAATAAAATATTTACAAAAATGTGGGGGGTGTACTCACTTTTGTGAGATACTGTATATTTATTTGTACTTCATGTGTTCTCTGCACATGTGCCATAAAAAATGTTAACTGTTTTGCAGCAATAATCATTGCCATTTAGGCCTTTGTAAAGTAAAAAAAAAAAAATTCACTGTTAAGTTAAAATTGTGTTAAGGCACATTATATAGAAATAGCTAGACCACCAGAAATAACACCCCCATATTTCTCACCTCTAGTATTCTATCTCAGATGGTACGCAGTGGGATGAAACATGCACGCAGCTCAACATATCTTATTTTTAACAAAAATAATTAATGACAGTGACTATTTGCCATAGGAAAATTAGTTTGCAAAAGGTCCACATAACTTTGTAGACAAGATCTGTATGCATGTAGAAATAAATATTTTTAACTAAAATTATTCAAAATTCGAAATATTATTATATTATGCATTTCCTCTCTTGTATTATGTCTCTGCGAAAAGCTACAATGGCAAGCACAGCTTTGTCATTGTAGACAGCAATAAAACAAATTGCTTAAATTACACAGTGTTTAGAAATTTTGTCTCATTTTGGTAAATGGAAAGAAGACTTAGCTGCTCTATAACAGAAATATACAAAGATTAAGTAAATTCAAACAGTTTATTCACCGTTAAAGAACAGGTTTAGCACATTATGACTGATGTGGAAATAAATGGATCAATATGTATTTGAGGAAATAAAATAAAAAAATATTAGAGAGACACAATAGATTAAAACAAATATAGAGTTTGCTTGTGGAATATTTATTTAATTATTTGTTTATTAAAGGGACACTATAGTCACCAGAACAACTACAGCTTATTGTATTTGTTGTGGTGAGTAGAATCATTACCTTCAGGCTTTTTGCTGTAAACACTGTCTTTTCAGAGAAAATGAAGTGTTTACATTACAGCCTAGTGATAACTTCACTGGCCATTCAATTCATCTCTATGAGGAGATGCTGATTGGCCAGGGCTGTGTTTGAATCATACTGGCTCTGCCCCCAATCTGCTTCCTTGTCAGTCTCAGCCAATCCTATGGGGAAGCATTGTGATTGGATCAGACCACCACTTCTGATGATGTCAGGGGTCAGAGGAAGTCCACAGGCAGAAGCAGCAGTTTCAGACTTGAATACAAGTAAGATTTTACTATCTTTAGGGAGGCAAAGGGGGATAGATAGTGGTTTTAACACTATAGGGTCAGGAATACATGTTTGTGTTCCTGACCATATAGTCCTCCTTTAAGTAATTATCAAGTGAATACAGACAAAATGCAAGATAGGTTACATTTTTAAAGGACACACGTATTATGTCAATCAACTAAAATATATATAGATGAGTTAGAGAAACTGTCCAGTATAAAATAGTCTTCTCTGAAAAACAAAATCTGGTTAGTTAAGCACAGGAACCATTCCTGACGGGAATTCATACAGACCTTAAACATACATGAACAAAAACAAGCAGAGTCCTTCTAGAAAAAATTAAACATATGAAATACAGTCATAAAGCAGGCATTGTCATAGAAAACAGAATTTATACAGAAGAATTTTCTAAAAGAAAACAATATAGTTGTAAATCATACAGGTATGTTATCAGTAACACACAGAGGCGTAACTAGAAACCATGGGGCCCCGGTGCAAAAATTGCCCTGGAGCCCCCTTATATGTCTCACCCTCCAGCCCCTTCATGTATCACATTCACGCCCCTCAGCCCTTCCATGTGTCTCATTCATGCCCCACAGGATTAGTTTGGCATGGTTTGGGTGTGTGACAGAGTGATGGAAAAAGAGCATGACAGGATTGGGGGGTAAGTGTGACAGTGCTAGAGAAGGTGAGTGTAATAGGGTGAAATGGCAGTGCGATGGGTGGTCAGTATGGCATGGGTAAGTGACAAGATTGGGGGTAAGTATGACAGTGCGAGAGAAGGTGAGTGTAATATGGTAAATATGGCAGAGCGATGGGAGGAGAGTATGGCATGGGTGAGTGGCCTGAGTGAAGGGGGTGACCGTGTGTGTGGTGGGGGGACAGTTACACAGACACAGAGGTGCATACACTGACACACATGCAGATAAACAAACAAACACACACTTACATAAATGCTGATACACACCATATAACACATACAGATACATACACGGACACACATGCTGATGCACAGATACATATACACACACTGACACACATGCAAAAACAGACACAAACTAACACACAGATACACAAAGACATATATACACACCTGCATGTACACAGACACAGAAAATGACACACGTTGAGATACACAGACTGACAGTTCTTCAAATACAAACACTGACACAAATACAGATACACAGACACACACTGACACACATGTGGATACACAGACACACATACAAATAGATACACACACTTAATGACAAACATTCAAATACACAGAGTGACACTTATAAAGATACAAACAATAACACACATACAGATATAGAGGCCACACACTGGCATACAGATACGCAGACAAACAGATACACATACAGACACACACACGCACATACAGACACACACACACACACATACAGAGACACACACATACATACATTCATTAAGACACACATACACAAACACATGCAAAATGGTTTAGTTACCCTCCTGTTTCCTACCTTTTAGGAGGCTTGCTCAGGATTCCCAATTTAACTCTGTTCTCTCCTACTCCTCCTCTTCCTCCTCCTGTGTGGGTCTGTGTAAGTTGGGTGGAAGTGGCCAGGGCAGCCCTCCCTGGGTTCTAACCTCATCACAGGGGGCCCAGTCGCACTGTTAAAGCTCTGCAGCACTGACTGAACCCCTGGAAATACCTTACCATCAGTTGGCCCTAACAGTATGAGCCACCAATGGACCCCTGAACGTGTGGCCCCAGTGGTTATACCGCACAGCCGGGGCTGCATTACATGGCTAGCGGGCTGCAACCCTTGAAACTGCTGTAGTTCCACCACTGGTAACACAGATTGTGAGAGCAAAACTGGAATGTGCATCCTCAGATCACTCATTTGAGGAGGTTGACAAAGATTCTTTAAAACAGAATTTCAAATTAGGATCTTTTTTTTTTTTATCACTGCATTCAGTTCACAGAACGGGGTTGAATTGCGGAGTTGAAGTCCAAATTTTTGGACAGACTAAGTGGAATCTACATTGGATGAACTTTGTGTCACCCATAATGAAATGGTAGATAAACTGGCCTACCTGTCATCTGAGCATGAGTGCGTGTTAGCTATGATGGCAGACCCGGAGGATCGTTCCAGCCTGAAAAACATCAGAGTCCCAGGTATTGTGTAGTCCACCACTCAAGCTAAGCTGCAACACTTCCTGTTTTCATTTCTCAAAAACCTTCTACTGGTACCTAATGGTAATTCAAATTTTTGTCCTTTGGTTTACCTTATGTAGTCATTGCTGGCAATGACAGTGTTCTTTAAGAGAGCTTCAAGCAATGGCTCAGGTCTGCTCTGGCTGACTGGCTTAAGCTTCCTGATACGGCTCATGATGACGGGGCTCACTCTGAATGCGAGGACTCCGTTCGTCTGATGCAGGCAAGGGCAAAATGCCAATCAAAATGCTTCTCCCCTCCTTATTTGGGATTGGACCCTCAGGCAGGCTCTTTATATGTTCTCAGGCCCTCAGGAATGATCTGATTACAGTTTGATTAATGCCTATTATGATCCAATGATGAGGGAATCCAATAAAGATTATGCTCCTTTATGCACCCGCAAGGAGAATTCCGGTTATTTCGTTCATGCAGAAGCTTCCACCTTCACCTCCTGGAAGCCCACCCTACCTCATCTGGGAATTCTGGGTAAATTTTGGATTCCATAAGAAGACCCTTGTTTGACCCTAGGTTGGTTCTCCACCCTTGTGCCACCAGCCATGCTGCCTTCACTAGCTAAAGGCATTGTCCATAGACCTAACTCCATTTTGCCTCACAAAACTGCCTCCATGCAGCTTTTCCCCAGAGATACCACACATGGTTGGAGCTCACTCCCCCTCCGGGGCTGGTATGGTTCAGGTGAGACCTCACGTGGTTTCTCTCCACCTATTGCTGGTCGTTTGTGTAATTTTTTTACCACAGTAACGGGAAATCACCTTGGATGCATGGGTCCTCCAGATGTTGACCTGTTTCCTCATAGATTTTTTCAGCCCTCCAGTTCAAGACCATTCTCCATCTCTGAATTTCACTTCAACAGAGGATCACTCCTTCATCATTGAGAAGCTCATGTCTCTTTGGGCAAAAAGTACCATCCGCAAAAAAGATGGGGAACTTCCGTTCCATCATTAATCTGCAACACCTCAATGCTTTCGTGACGTATCATCATTTCAAGATGGAGGGTATACATCGTTTGTGGGACTTGATTAGTGAGGGCAGCTGGTTCTCTAGGCTGGACCTGAAGGATGCTAACCTCACAGTTTGCATTCATTAATCACACAGGCATTATCTTTAATTATTGTAGGGTTACAACCTCTGGCAGTGGCAGTAGTGCTCTACAAAGCTCCTGAAGCCAGTTCTGGCTTTTTGTCAGGAACGGAGTGTTCGTTCCATTGTTTATCTGCTAGCTCGGGACCCCGCCACTCTCGGCAAACAGACCTCTTTCGTGGTGGACCTATTACAGAATCTATACTTCATTATCAATGCGGAGAAGTTTGAACTCTCTCTGGTACAAGAGATTGAATTCCTGGGTTTCACCATCAACTTGATTAAGGCAATCTTGAAACAATCCCAGATTGTGACTATATGCCAGGAGATTGACAAACTTCTCTGGAGATTGGATTTGGTTTCTCCCCTCTGCCATTCAGGAGATCTTCCCAAGTTCTCTACATTACCAAGCTTGCAATGGCTGAAAAGGGCACATCTCCACCAGACTACCTTCTTCAACCAGTCCCTGCTTCTCACAGCCGAAGAAATATGCTGGTGGCTGCGCAACATGAAGACTTGGATTGGGCACAAAATATTCGACTCTCAACCAGAATTGATCCTGGAATCAGTTGCTGGCTCTCTTGGCTGAGTCACTACCTGTCTGGTCCTTCCACAACAATTATCTTGTACTGTTCTTTGATTTGTTGTTTGTTTTTGGGTTTTAACTCTTTGTTTTGCTGCTGGGAGGTTTCAGTAAAGAAAGGTTAAGCAAATATTTGCCTCCAGTCTTTATTAAAATTTAGACTATACTTTAAAGCAAGGCTAGGCTAATCCCTGATTATTATATATATGGGAAACCAAGTCACTGGCTGCATTCACCTTAAAGGACCACTATAGTGCCAGGAAAACATACTTGTTTTCCTGGCACTATAGTGCCCTGAGGGTACTCTCCTCCTCCGATCCTCCTCTTCTCCTCCCATGTGGCTGAATGCACACGCGCGGCAAGAGCTGCGCGCGCATTCAGCCGGTCACATAGGAAAGCATTCATAATGCTTTCCTATGGACGCTGGCGTGCTCTCACTGTGAAAATCACAGTGAGAAGCACGCAAGCGCCTCTAGTGGCTGTCAATGAGACAGCCACTAGAGGAAATAGGGAAGGCTTAACCCATTCATAAACATAGCAGTTTCTCTGAAACTGCTATGTTTATGAAAAAATGGGTTAACCCTAGCTGGACCTGGCACCCAGACCACTTCATTAAGCTGAAGTGGGCTGGGTGCCTAGAGTGGTCCTTTAACATGCATACATAGTAATGGGGGTTTAGTTACATTATATGATCATACATTGCATAAGCCTGCCACAACATCAATGTACCCCATCTTTGGCAGGTCCTACTCTAACAGCCTAATGTCTGCTTGATGGGTTACTTAATTGGGGAAACATTCCATCTGGGGTTCTCTGTAGTGCAAGGCTAAATAGGGCCCTGGGATGAGGCACCTGTGACAGGGAGGGGTGCAAAACCAAGGAGTTGGCTAGACTCCCAAATATATATATATATATATATATATATATATGAAACCAGGTGCTGGCTGTACTCACCTGAACATGCATAAATAGAGTGCTGCTGGGAACCAATTTATACAATACAAAAGAAGATCCAGCGCACTCCCTTATCCACTAAACAGCAACTTTCGTGCTGACGGATTTTGTTCGTTTTAAAAAATAAACACCTAATCTAGGCAAAAAAATAATAATGGGCATTTAGTAACATTATATGATCATACATTGCATGCTACAACATCAATGTACCCCATTTTCCCCAATTATTATCCAGCTTCCTATTAAACCATGCTCTTCATGTATTTTTTGTTCTCTATTAATGCGTACAATAAAATACTCAAATTACAGGTTCAGCTGAGTATTAGTTCAATGTAAAATAATTGCTTTCATATTAGTATAAACCCGCAAAGAATAAGTAGTTAGACTTTACTTACCTTTTCTCAACTGTTAGCAAGTTCTTCCTTTTAACATACTCACAATGAACTTTATACATGAACTCTTTATATGTTTGATTAGAGACAAAAAACCTTACTTAGAACTTAAAGTAACATTATTCAAGTAAACCAGGACAAATTAATTACTAAACTACAGACCATGCTCAAAAACTGGACGGGCCCAAGACTTATCATGGATTGGTCATATTTACTCCATCAAAATGAGAACATTACCACTGATATTATATTTATTCCACACCCTTCGGTTCAACTACCTGAGTCAATTCTAAAAAAGCTTACAATGCACTCTGAATGCCCACATATGGAAGAGGTGTTCTCTGCAAGTAGCCATGGCATATATTAGAAGAACACCTAAGAAAGGGGGATGGGGATTCCAGATGTCACTGCTTACCATGTGGCATCTATTTTAACCCAAACACTGGATACTACAGCCATTAATAAGGTTCATCAATGAACATACTTTCAAAAACTAAAAAGAGAAAAGAAAAGACAAATACCTGCGTATCTGTACAAGGAAAAAAGCACCAGAGGAACTACAGGTGCCTAGTTTCAACGCACAGACGCAGGTGTTACCCAAGTATAGTAGTCAGCTCAACAGAATGGGCAAATAGCTAAAGAAAACAAAAATGGTATACCTTTATTACGTCATCAGACATTTAAAAACAAATGTGAAAAAACACACACAAAGTGAAAAAATCGTGCAAAGTGTAATCGTGGTTAAAAAGGGGGGATCTAGAGGAGCTTACTAGCAACGATCCAAATTTTAAATAGTTTAAAGGTACAGTACCAGTATGGATCGATATGCACCTACCAAGAAGGTCATATAACATACAACTAAATGTCTTCTTGGAACTGAGAATGCATCAAATACAAAATATAATATGTTGTATATAAGCAATCCGGTGGGTCTAGGCAATCCCTGCTCCAAAAAACGATAATAGTAAAGCACTGTCAGGTATCGATAAACCCTGAATAGTGAAAAGTAGGTACAAACTGTGCCAAAGTAGAATTTCCCTTAGGGTACAGTGGGATTATATTGATATACACCTGTACAGCAAAGTGACACAGATGTCCTGGAGGGAAACCGTCAATACAGTTCCCCAAGACAGGCACTTGTTATTGAGCTGTAAAGTAGAGCTGTAAATACACAGACCAAAACATATTATGTCAAATATGACACAACATATCAGCATAGACTAACAGTGTAACTGACAGAGTCAATATAAAAGGATAGCACGATAATGGTACAAAGTATCTGGGAAGTGAAACAGTTCTCATTACCAAATTATGACACTTTCTGAAGTAGAGACAACTGTCAGTAATAGGACTGCTAGCCGGCTAGTAAGGAATACTGGTACTGCCATATAATAATTGGAGCAGAAACCAGAAAACAGGTGTATCTGTTTGAATCAAGAGACCATGTGTACTGGGCTATTAAAAAGGCAGATAAATAGTCATTCTAGAGTCTGAACAGTATAGGGGATCTGTAAAAAATAAAGATTTTAACATTTAAAATTGCAAATCAGTCTCAGAGTATCTGGGAAACAAGAAATTCAATATAGTTTCTCAATTAGACACTCAGTACTGTCCCCTAAGTTAACACGGATCCCAACAAGTACAACAGTGCGGTTTGGTATTAAGTTCGGCTGTCTAATCAGCTGTTTAATGCAGACAGCAAAATAATGTCCACTGTACTGAATGACCCGGCAGTATACCTTATAAAGCATATATCCCTGAAGGGGAATAGGGGTTATAGGGAAGCTACAATAATAGGCACACTTATGCTAGAGAGAACTCCGTTTAGAATCCCTATTGAAATAAATTGCAGCTAGAGAAGCGGCATAGCACAGCTCAACGCATTTCAGCGCCTTGTTGTGCCTTTTTCAAGAGCAGAAAACTGAGTTAGAGTCGGCATGTGTTTAAATGGCGAGCAAACCCACCCATCAGGACATCTTGTAGCCAATCACCTCACGGCATGTCGGTTGTGGGTGTGTATCATTCAGGTTGCGGTTTAGAGATAGGTAGCTAGATGCCAGTGGGTGGCAACCCAGCCTTCCCTGCCATCAAGCGGCTAATCCCCGAGCGCCACGCCATGGTGGGCGCGGTTATGTGATGGACAGTCACAAATGCGAATCATATCTACAAAGGGGCGGGTGCTGGGATATTATCCTGCCCCCTAATGTGCCGGTTTCATTGTGGGAATAAGGAAAAGAGACTACAAGATACCCGTTAAAGGCACATACAACAGATTGAAACGTAAAGTGTCTATAATAATATTAACAGGTAGACACTATGTTTATTTCCAACCCCAACTATAACCTTGAGAAGATTATCAAAAATAATAAAAAATAGTACAATAATGTCTGACTCAGACAAAAAATAAAGGTCTAACTCCATAGAATGAATTCCAGTTGTTAAAAAGGAATCCCTAATAGTTGATAGCTAATATTGAACCTGTAATAGGACTAGTTACCAGAGGGACCAGCAGAGATGTGTATTCACAGAGCTCTTATCCCTCAGTTAAATCAGATACCCAAATGACCAGTACCTTACCACAATGTATGAAAAAGGAGAATTCATGTGTGTAAATGAAAGAGAGTTATATACATATATACAGGTATATATACACAGAAGGGAAAAAGAATCTACTCCAGAAAAGGAGAGAAGGAAAATCCTTCATTCAACCCTTTAGGATGTAACGTTTTTAATTGATATATCCAAAAACACTCTCTCTGTCTGAGAAACCTGTCATAGTCACCTCTCCTTACAGTCTTTTTAACCAGTTCCAAGCCACAAAAACATAGGCCCCTTGAGTCACCTCTGTGTTATTCATGCAGGTGACTAGGTATTGGATTATCTGTTAGATTCATGGGAGATCTAATGTGTTCCTGGATAAGTTTTTTGAAAGGGCGGAATGTTTTACTGACATACTTTAAATTGCATTGACAAGTCAGCAGGTAGACCAATCCTGTTGTGTTGCAATTAAAAAATGAGACTATCTCGAAAGCTTTTTTATTTTCACTATCCCATACTTTTTTGAGTCCCTTTTTATAAATTTACATGAGACACATCTGCCACATCCATAAGTGCTGATGACAGGATTATGAAGCCAGATTTTTATTGGGGGATGTCTAGTTTGTAAATGACTTGGGGGCCAGAATGTCGCGAAGATTTTTTCTGTGGCGCGCCGTAAGGGTCACAAAAGGGACCACTACTTTGTGTAGATGTTCGTCACTAGTTAAAAGTGGCCAAAAATATTTTAGAGACCTTTTGACATTTTCCCATCCTGCATCATAAGTAGCTATCAGTCTTATGGTACTTTGTGAATATTTACATGTCTTCATAGTGGCAGATATGTTAAGTAGTGTGTTCTGGTCAGATACCAAGGCCCTCTTATATTCCTGTTTTAGGCACTTATTAGGGAAACCTTTCTCTTTGAAAGACCTACCCTAGCTCCCTGGCTTTGGAATGGAACTCCTTTATGGTACTACAATTACGTCTCACTCGGAGGTATTGGCCAGTAGGAATACCTTGTTTCAAGGGGATTGGGTGGAAGCTATCCCACCTGAGGAGATTATTTGATGCTGATGGTTTTTTATAAAGCATGGTGTGTATCTTGCTCATTTCAGTAATTGAAATTGTTAAGTCTAGGAAATTAAGACTAGTCCCACTGAATTCGCTGGTGAACTTTAAGTTCTCCTCATTAATATTGAGTAGCTTCTCAAATTCATAAAATTCATCCCTACTGCCGCACCACACGATAAGCACATCGTCGATGTATCAACGCCAAAGGTGAGAGGGAGGTAGCAAGAAATACCTTTGAGATGAATTAGTTTTTCCTCCCACAATCCTAGATGTAGGTTGGCATACGATGGGGCACAAACTGTCCTCATTGCATTGCCTCTTATCTGATGGTAAAACTTATTTCTAAAAATAAAGTAATTGTGTGTCAGTATGTATTCCAAAAGTTTAAGGCAGAAGTTGGTGTGTAGGGAGTGTTGTTCTCCCTTTGATTGAAGGAAATGGCTAGGATGTTTTTTGCCATTCGAGTGGGGAATCGAGGAGTATAGTGCCTCAATATCCAGGCTACAAAGTTGTACTGAGGGCGGGACTTTGAGATTAGAAAGGAGATTGAGGGTTTGTTTTGTATCCCTGAGGTAAGAGGGGAGCTTTTCCACAAAAGGTCTCAATATTCTATCAATGTAGATGCTCCCATTTTGGGTTAAATTGTCAATACCCGAAACTATCAGTCGACCTGGGGGAGAAGTCAGGCTTTTGTGGACTTTGGGCAGGCAATAAAAGGTTGCTATCCTAGGGTGATGACAGAGAATAAATTCATACTCATCACCCGACAGCAACCCATCACTGTGGCCCGTGTCCAGGATATCCTTATATTGTTGGAGAAAGTCGTTAGTTGGATCTGACTTCAAAACACGATAGGTGTTAGTATCTTCCAGAATTGTAGTAACTATTTTGACATAATTATCTAGTCCCATTACCACAATATTGCCTCCCTTATCCGTTGGTTTGACAATTATTTCACTATTATCTCTGAGGGATTTAAGAGCTGCTTGCTCTCTTTTGTATAGATTCATATTGGGATAAAAGTCTAAGGTTCTCATATCAATCTTTTCAATCTCACTCTTCATTGTCTCCAAAAAAAGATCGATGTTACGATAGTGTCCAAGGTAAGGTGTAATTTGCTTTTACTTTTAAGATCAGTGTAGTTAAGAGTAGTAGTTTCATTATTTTCCTCCCACAGTTCCATGAGGGTCATAAGGCACTCATATTCGGTGTTACTCATACCGTGTGACCTTGCTTTCTTTTCTCTATTGATCATGTAAAATTTATGGAGTGCCAACTTGGGTAACACCTGCGTCTGTGCGTTGAAACTAGGCACCTGTAGTTCCTCTGGTGCTTTTTTCCTTCGCACAGATACGCAGGTATTTATCATTTCTTTTCTATTCTGCATAATATATGGGGTTATATCCCCTTCCCCTACCCATGTAGTCCATCTCTTTTGACTATCAGGCCAATTTTGTTTGACCTCCTAGTCAATTTTTTCTTCTTGAAAAACTAAAAAGAACATATTTAACTCCATAGTCTGAAGCTCAGTTGTTGTGGACCCCGGAGCACCCTTTGCCAAAACTAGAAAATATGTTGACTACTTCATAGTTCTCAAATCATTCTCTCAACTATATTTAGCACCACTCAATGCGCTACAACTCTACACACCTGACTTAAACCTAAAACATTGGCATCAGTTCAGCATTCTCAATGTGCATTGACACATTCCTTTCCCAGAGATCAAGGCCCAATACTTATACTAATAATATAATATTTACTTTTCTCTGAATTAAATACATTCTCCAACCTCATGTGCTTGATATGCCCACTGATCATAATCTATCTGCATCCTTTAACTTTATCTCAGGACCAAAACACAGATGGTACCACTAACCATATGCCAACAACTATGGATAAATTCAAATTTCAATCAGAAACCAACTTTGTTTGCTAGTAAGAAAAAGAACTACATCAATCATTCCCAATGGAAGTCTCGAATAAGGCTTTCACAGCTATGTCAGGTGTATCCAAATGCATTTCCCACTCGGAATCAAATAGGAAAGTATTGTTTTGCTGGTACATAACTCCAAAAAGACTATAACTCATATATCCCTCAACAACAAGCAAATGTTAGAGATGCCAACATGAGGAAGGCTCCATGCTTCAAATATTCTGAAACTGCCAGAAATTACAATATAATTGGTCATACAGAAAATTTCCAAAGACTTCTTTATTCCTCTTACCCCAAGAATACCTTCTAGATACTTTATTAGACTCACTTTCTTAATCACAAAGAGCTATGGTTCTACATGTCTTTACAGCAGCCAAAAATATTGTGAAACATTGGAAATCAAGTTCACACATCAACTCAGTCATCGGTCCTCTCCATTCAACAAAACTTCATGAGGAAATAATACATAGAAACCTAGGATCCACAAAGAACATTTCGCAACATATAAAAACATATGGTAATAGCTCTATAACATATAATCTGAAATGTAGCTCTTGAACTGGGGTGTCCTTCAATATCCCCTGTTTTCCCTTCCATATTTCCCCCACATACCTCACTTTCTTTTCTTCTCGTTTCTCTTATTTATTTTTGGCTCTTTCATCTCTTATTTAGCTCACTTACAAGTGAGATCATCACAAAATATGAATACATTGTAGCTCTAAGGCAACTATAACACAACATTATTATAGAAATATCTTGGTGCTACATTAATAACATAAGATTTCCCTCAGATATTTCTATGTTCAATAAAGTTTTCTTTTTCTGTATTATTGGAATGCTGTTCATGATGTAATGTAACCCTGGTGCCTGTACACTTACCTTCTTGAAACACTTGAAGACCTTTCTTGACTTGAATGAGTTAATTGGGAATGTGGTTTTGAGTAGATACACTTGTTTGGTGAAGCAGAATGACATATCCGCTCAATATGAGATTATAGGGATAAGGGCACTTTATGGTTTGAACTTGGAGCGAGACAAATATTAGTTTTAGGATAGAGTTATTTTTCCTTTGTGGTGTTGTTACTGTGATCCTTTGGATTATAGATAGATAGATGGATGGATGGATGGATGGATAGATAGATAGATAGATAGATCCGAGAGAGAGAGAGAGAGAGAGAGAGAGAGAGACATGGTTAAATAAATTATTATTATTAATATAACTACACACACTTTTGTATGTGTTTAATTAACAGAGAATATGAATCATAATGTTGTAATTTACTATACTGCATTCAGAACCAGCATAGAAACAAGTGGTTTTAATGGATATATTTTATCAATACATGTATATCTGCCTCAATATGCAACCACTGAAGCTTAAAAACCTATTTATATAAATCAAATTCATATTAACATTTTCACATGCTAATTTTACAATATGGAGGAAGATTTCACATTGATGGAAAGATTTTTATTTTTAGTATGGCCAACTGTTCTTTATTTTCTAAGTTAATCATCTCCTCCTGTTATTTTATTCATGGCTAATTAAAAAAAAGTCTATTGCTGTCAAAAGAAATATGAAAAATGAATGTTTAGATGAGAAATTGTGAATTTAGCATATATACGAATAACCCCAAACAATTCCTATTGTGTTATTGTTTAAAAAACAACTTGAAATGCATATGCTGGTTTAAGCATAGTTAAACACTTTTGTATTTTAATGGCAAGAAAAAACCTCAGTGTTTTTTTTTTTTTTTTTTTTTTAAAGCGACATTTAAAATGATAGCATATTCACCAGAACAACTACAGCTGCAAGAATTTTAATGTAAATACTGCCTTTTCAGAGAAAAAGCAGTGTTTACATTACAACATGCATGTTAAACTCAAAGGCTAACACGGGCCAAATAAACAAGGTTTAAGTTCATATGGGCTGCAAAAAACCAAAAACTTACGTTTTCATAGAAACGTAGGTTTATTTAGGAAAGTACAGTATAAAAAAAGTCGCCTAACTGATACTGGATGTCCTCATGCTCATAGGGCTTCAAAGTAAACAAAAGAGCAGATTTATTTTAAGGAGACATGCTTTTGCATATAATCAATGTTTCAGTCAAACTACCTTGACATATTAAGAAAAGATTGGTACTGGGACTAAGATTGGTACTGGGACTAAAATGGTGAATGTATGCTGTTGCATAGCTGTAAAAAAACAAAGTGTGTTATCTTGTTAATTTTGAAGACCTATGAGTGTGTTCTTCATTTTGTCTGAGATCATCAAATTTGATGATATCAGCCAATCCAATGCTTTCCAATAAGCTATTGTACATGTGTGGCAAAAAGCTGCACAGCCCATCAGCATTCACTAGGGGAGCATTCAGTTCCTCCATGCAGACCCAATCTAACACACTGCCCCTCCCCCAAGTGTGACGGTAGTAGTCAGTATCACCGTCTAGTATTCCTTTTCCGAATAGCAGAATAACTCCAATAATCCCAAGAAGAAATATTGCTGTAATCGCCGAATAATCCACACATGATCCAAGGCTTAATGCTGGAACAAGACTGATTTTACTGGCACACAGGACACACAATTTATGTGATACAAAACTCCTCCTCTGGGCCAGGCTAGATAATTGAGTTTCAGCAACACACAAAGCTCAATTATCTGCTGGCCAGAAACATTATAATTTTTAACAATTTCAGAAAAGTACTTTCCATAATACATACAACTATAACTTTAACATCCCTGGGTAGCTGAGGATACTGGTAGTCACATATCCAAATCTCACGAATTTCCGTTCGGTAGTTTCGGTGTCGCATCGTGTGGAGGTTTGACCGGCTCGCCATGTGGAGGTATCCGAGCTAGAGTTCCAAGTCAGTAGCAAGAGCCGGTCTCTGTTCGCATCCAACTACATTAAAACCACCGTTCGTATGGTACAGCTGGTTACATACGAATATTCCCCTCGTTCGGTAGATTCTATCTACCGAATGCCAGTTTGATTTGTGAAGGGGAACGTATACATCCAGGACTTCCATGAAGACCGGGCGTTCACATGTTTGCCTTGCCGAAAATAGTTCCAGGCAATTCATGCGTACGCCCCGCTGACCGCGTTCGTGAGTTTTAAGATGGCTGCCATCCTTTGTTCTCGCCACGTGTTCGTATGCCGAATGGCGGCCACCTAGGAGCAATTAAGTTGCGGTTTTCTCCATGTTCTAAAGCTGATTGCTACCCAGGGTGGGTGGTCTCTTGTTTGGTAGACGAATACAATTTTAACACATACTTAAACAACATTTCACAAGTATTTGGACAGCAGGGAGAAGCTATAACTGAAGGCATACATGTAAGTACAGTACAGGAAATCCTTCACACCAAGTCTAATACACTGCACACAAATCCAATACTTTGCCCCCAAATTGAATACACTGTCCCGTCCACTCTAGTACACTGCCCCCTACACCCTATCTAATACACTGCGCTCCTCCCTCCACTCTAATTGAATATACTGCCATCTCCATCCACCCTAATTTAATACACTGCCCTCCCCCAATTTAATACACTGCCCCCTCCTTTCCCAAATGAATACATTGCCCTCCCCCAATTTAACACACTGCCCCCTCCCACCACTCTAATACATTGTTGCTCCCTCCCACCACTCTAATACACTGCCCCACTCCCTTCCCCAAATAAATACACTGGCCCCCTCCTTCCCCTAAATTAATACACTGGCCATCTCCCCCAAATTAATTAGATTTAGTGTTAACAAATGGAGGTATCAGATATTACTTT
This sequence comes from Pelobates cultripes, assembly GCA_933207985.1. Classification (NCBI taxonomy): domain Eukaryota; kingdom Metazoa; phylum Chordata; class Amphibia; order Anura; family Pelobatidae; genus Pelobates; species Pelobates cultripes. The sequence continues at coordinate 42,443,544 of OW240912.1, forward strand.
AGGTGAAAGTTTAGGATCCAGTGATCATCAGTCAGTGTGGTTTAATATAAGAACAGTGACTGAGTCACACCACACAAAAACAAAAGTTTTAGACTTGCATTAGGCTTGTCAGTAAAAGCAAAAAATTCAAGAAACCACTGTGGTACTTCGTAGATGTGGCCAAAATAGTAAAAAACTAAAAGTTAGCATTAATAATTATTAAAAAAAAACAGAGTGAGGAAGACAGAATGATCTATAAGATTAGGCAGAAAGAGGCTAAGCAAGTTATAAGAGCTTCCAAATCACACACAGAAGAGAAAATAGCACAGTCAGTAAAAAAAGGGGACAAAACATTTTTTAGATACATAAATGAGAAAAGGAAAGTAAAACAAGGATTAGTTAGATTCAAAACAAAAGAAGGGAGGTATGTAGAAATAGATAAAGGTCTAGTTGACTGCCTCAATTAATATTTTTGTTCAGTATTTACAGATGAAAATGAAGGAAAGGGACCTCATTTAGGAAAAGGGACAAATTAGTAATTTTTTACAAGTGAGTTTACAGAGGAAGAGGTTCTATTTCAACTGTCAAAAGTAAAGACAAATAAGTCAATGGGACCTGATGGAATAAACCCTAAGTTATCAAAAGAGCTTAGTGGTGTACTAGCAAAACCATTAACAGATTTATTTAACCAATCATTGTTAACAGGAGTAGTCCCAGAAGATTGGAAGTTAGCGAATGTTGTGCCCATTCACAAGAAAGGTAGTAGGGAGGAGTCGGGCAACTATAGACCAGTAAGACTTACTTCAGTAGTGGGGAAAGTAATGGAAATCATGTTAAAAAAACAGGATTGTTGAACATCTAAAAACACATGGATTTCAAGATCAGAGACAACATGGGCTTACTTCAGGGAAATCATGCCAAACTAATCTTATTGATTTTTTTGATTGGGTAACTAAAATTATAGATCAGGGTGGTGCAGTAGACATTGCTTACCTAGATTTCAGTAAGGCTTTTGACACTGTTGCACATGGAAGGCTTATCAATAAATTGCAATCTTTAAGTTAGGATTCCAATATTGTTGAATGGGTAAGGCAGTGGCTGAGTGACAGGCAACAGAGGGTTGTAGTTAATGGAGTATATTCGAAGCTTGGACTTGTCACCAGTGGGGTATCTCAGGGATCTATACTTGGACCCATTCATTTAATATTTTTATTAGTGATATTGCAGGTCTTGATGGTAAGGTATGCCTTTTTGCTGATGATACTAAGCTATGTAACAGGGTTGATGTTCCAAGAGGGATAAGTCAAATGGCAAATGATTTAGGTAAACTAGAAAAAAAGGTCAGAGTTGTGGCAACTGACATTTAATGTGGATAAGTGCAAGATAATGCATCTCGGACATAAAAACCCAAGGGCAGAGTACAGAATATTTGATAGAGTCCTAACCTCAACATCTGAGGAAATGGATTTAGGGGTGATTATTTCTGATGACTTAAAGGTAGGCAGACAATGTAATAGAGTAGCAGGATGCTAGCAGAATGCTTGGTTGTATAGGGAGAGGTATTAGCAGTAGAAATAGGGAAGAGTTCATGCCATTGCACAGAACACTGGTGAGACCTCACTTGGAGTATTGTATGCAGTACTGGAGAGCGTATCTCCAGAAGGATTTTGACACTTTAGAGAGAGTTCATAGAAGGGCTACTAAACTGGTTCATGGATTGCAGGATAAAACTTGGAAACAAGGAAAGGTTAAGGAACTTAACATGTGTATCTTGGAGGAAAGGGGATATGATAGAAACAGATGTCTTGCCAATCGATACCTTCAAATGTTTCCCCTAATTCTGCTTCCCATTGTTCTGTGTATGTTAAAGATCCCCATTAGGTCATTTCTGAGCTAAGATGGGCGCATAAGGTAGTGATTAAGCCCAACTGGGCAGACTCGCTCTGACACAGCTCTCTCTCTCAAAGAAAGAGAATGCTTTGTGTGCAGCCTCCCATACATGTACTTGTTTCGCAAAGTCTTTAAGCTTTAAATGGGTTGTATCAGTGCTGGCCTGTCTCCAAATGAGATCCACATTCCTACTGGTGTCTCAAACAGTTGCAACCTGGGATGAACCCAACCTGGTTCGCATGGATCAGTTTTGTTAAGAGGGGGTTTACTCTGTCTGCCAGGATTTTAGCCAGGATGTTGGTGTCATGATTTATGAGTGATATGGGTTGATAGTTTTCGGAGCGGAGGGGGTCTTTGCCCAGTTTTGGTTAAAGCACGATGTCAGCTATGGATATGTCCCTGTCCGTTATGCCCCCCTGCAGGAATCCATTAAACAGGAGTTCTAGTCTGGGTACAAGTAAAAATTTTATAATATCCCCCATCAAATCCATTGGGTCCCAGTGATTTATTGCTTTTCAGGCCCGAGATAGCTCTGTTAATTTCGTCGCTTGTGATTGTACTGAGCAAAAAACAAGTCACAAGAGTGCACTGGTGGGCGGCCGCTTCTGCGTTCAGTTTGAGCAGTCCCAAGTCTTCCAGGAACGAGTATATTTTCTCCTTCTCAGGCTCTGCAGTATGTGGATCCCCAGGGGAATGATTATATAGTTTATCATGTTGATCCGTTTTAACCCTCATCCATAGGCTATGTCATTGAAAGTAAATTTATATACATGTAACCCTGATTTGTGTTGTGTGGCCTCTCCGGGGAGGTAGGCACCCAGGTCAATAAAGATAAAGAATAACATTCCCATCCCCAAGGTGTCCACTTTGTGAACTTATGTGGACCGTTGGGAAACACGTGGGTCAGTCCACTCTCGTTCCCTCAGCTCTCCCCATTGTGAAGAATGGGCCCTCCAAGGCATACCCAGTGTCCCCCCTCCCCCAGGGGGCCTCACTCTTCCTCTGCGTACCATTCTCTTGGGAGTCCCTGTAGATGACCCGGCTCAGCTGAGGTGGATGGTAGGTATAATGGTGCCTTGATCCCCAGGTTGCGGAAGAGAGCCGTCGCATCTCCTTCAGGGTGTAACACTTGTGGCCTGCCATCTTTGAAGGTGATGAGCTTGAATGGAAACCCCTAAGCATACGTACATTCACCCATCTGAGGGCATCTGTGATGGGTTTCCACTCCCTCCGGCGGTGCAGGGTCGCATGAGCCAGATCTTGGTAGACGTAGACATTGGAGCCTTTGTATTGTATGGGGCTGTCTCTGTCTTTTTGCATCAGGGCCTCTTTGATCAGGAAATAGATTATTATATCTCGTGGGATGTTGGCATCCGATCTTCTTGTTCGAAGTGCCCTGTGGGCTCTTTCTATATGCCACATGTGGTCAGGTAAGTCCAGGAGCTGAGGCCTCAGGATCTCCGTCACTTGGTCCACCAGAGGACCTTCTTCCACCTTTCCTGGCAAGCATCTCAGGCAAATATTATTCCGTCTGGATCTATTAGCCATATCTTCAATCTTTAGCACCGCTGACTGCAGTCTGGACCAGAGGTTGTTAATATGGGTGACAGTTAAGCTGAAGGCCACTGAGGTTTCTTCCTGGCGTTGCTCTAGTCGGGATTCTCCCAACACCTGTATCTCACGTCTTAGCACCCTCATGAACATGAAACGTTTAATTTCCCCCGCCAGTTATTGCTTAACTTCAGTCAGTTTGTTTAATATTTGTGCAGTATCCAACATATGCCCCTCAGTAGTCTTGGCTGTGTGCATTGTAGATCTCGAGGCGGTCGGTCTTTGGCCGCCGCCATCTTGGTTTCCCACCAGCGTGGAGCTAGACACTACAAACATATCCGCCACCGAGGTCCCTATGTCCAGGGACTTCTTATGGTGCTTCTTTGAGGGTCTTTTATCCATATTCTCATTGGTATGGATAATCAAGCTTGATATTTAGTGCTTTTGTATGCTTTCTGTGGTGCTATCAGAGCAGTGCCTCACCACCTCGTGTCCAGTTTGCTCCTTGGTCAGGCCATGCCCCCCCACTCCCCTCCTCCATGCACTGCTTTTTTAATTTATATATTTTTTCTTTTAAAATAAAAATAAGAATATAAGAAACTTTAAAAACTAAATTGAGGGACAGTCATTAAATGTTGATCAGATCAAGTGAGATCAAAAGAGGGAAAAGGAGGAGCAGTAAAAAAAAGGTTTTATTTATATATAATATATTAAATGAATATATAATATAAAAATGTATAAATATAGATTTATTAGTGTTTCTTTCTTTTTCCCTTTATTGGTTACTTTTATCAATTGATCTCTGAACCAAAATATAAACGTAATATTTACATTATGTATACATTTTGCAGTACACTTACTGTCCCATTTCTTTTTACCATTTTGGTTCATAAAATAGCAGAGCCAAGCCACCATACAGCTGTTTGACTTTGGGGGATTTTCCCCCTCAATCTCTTCAGCCACAGCCTGCTTCCTATGTCCATATCTGCCAGCCATGCCTTGCAGCAACTTACAAGTCAAAATGTAATACAACCCCTGATAACAGTGTGCCTGTATACAATTTGAATTAAAAGCAAATCTAACATGAGTGGTTGATGCATTTGAATCTCTCAGTCAGGAAAAAAAGCAATTGGTAAGAAAAAAAAAGAATTATATAGCCATGTCTAAAAACAATTAAAGGCATACTCTAAATACCAAAACAAATTTAGCCTAATGAAGCAGTTTTGGTGTATAACTCACACCCCAGCAGTATCACTGCTCAATTCACTGCCATTTAAGATTGTATGCAGCTTGCTGGCTGTGCATGAGAAAGGGTTTCATTTTTTCAGTGCTGTGTGTTTACTTTAGAATTTCCTATCTTCTGCTCTCTTAATTGGACTTTAATCACACACAGTGGAGGCTGTTTCAGGCTTTAGTGGGCTATTAACAAAGCAAGGGATCAACATTTCTAAATTAAATATGCTGTGCAATAACAGAAGCTAAAAATACTCAGCATTCAGGAAATGTTATTTTTTTAATCTAAATAATGAAATTCAGTGGTAAAAGGTTTAGAATTTCTCCATTATTGAACTTTTATGACTCAAAACTTTTTTTTTACAGTAAATTGCATATGCCTTTGTAAGATATCTGTATAATGTCAATCTCTATTAAAACAAATAAATACATTATTATATATATTATTATTTGTATTTATTTTATTATTATTTTTTTACTGGGAATCTTAAAGTATTTAGAGAAAATACATCAACTATTCATGTATAGTATTTTGGGTGACTGTTAAACATTTACAGTTGCAAGAAAAAGTATGTGAACCCTTTGGAATGATATGGATATCTGCACAAATTGGTCATAACATGTGATCTGATTATCATCTAAGTCACAACAATAGACAATCACAGTCTGCTTAAACTAATAACACACAAAGAATGAAATGTTGCCATGTTTTTATTGAACACACCATGTAAACATTCACAGTGCAGGTGAAAAAAGTATGTGAACCCTTAGATTTAATAACTGGTTGAACCTCCTTTGGCAGCAATAACTTCAACCAAACATTTCCTGTAGTTGCAGATCAGACGTGCACAACGGTCAGGAGTAATTCTTGACCATTCCTCTTTACAGAACTGTTTCAGTTCAGCAATATTCTTGGGATGTCTGGTGTGAATCGCTTTGAGGTCATGCCACAGCATCTCAATCAGGTTGAGGTCAGGACTCTGACTGGGCCACTTCAGAAGGCGTATTTTCTTCTGTTTAAGCCATTCTGTTGTTGATTTACTTCTATGCTTTGGGTCATTGTCCTGTTGCAACACCCATCTTCTGTTGAGCTTCAGCAGGTAGACAGATGGCCTTAAGTTCTCCTGCAAAATGTCTTGATAAACTTGGGAATTCATTTTTCCTTCGATGATAGCAATCCGCCCAGGCCCTGACGCAGCAAAGCAGCCCCAAACCATGATGCCCCCACCACCATACTTCACAGTTGGGATGAGGTTTTGATGTTGGTGTGTTGTGCCTTTTTTTCGCCACACATAGTGTTGTGTGTTTCTTCCAAACAACTCAACTTTGGTTTCATCTGTCCACAGAATATTTTGCCAGTACTGCTGTGGAACATCCAGGTGCTCTTGTGCAAATTGTAAACATGCAGCAATGCTTTGTTTGGACAGTGGCTTCCTCTGTGGTATCCTTCCATGAAATCCATTCTTGTTTAGTGTTTTACGTATTGTAGATTCGCTAACAGTGATGTTAGCATTTGCCAGTGACTTTTGTAAGTCTTTAGCTGACACTCTAGGATTCTTCTTCACCTCATTGAGCAGTCTGCGCTGTGCTCTTGTCTTTACAGGATGGCCACTCCTAGGGAGAGTAGCAGCAGTGCTGAACTTTCTCCATTTATTGACAATTTGTCTTACCGTGGACTGATGAATAGCAAGGCTAATGGAGATACTTTTATAACCCTTTCTAGCTTTATGCAAGTCAACAATTCTTGTGAGAGCTCTTTTGTGCGAGGCATCATTCACATCAGGCAATGCTTCTTGTGAAAAGCAAACCCAGAACTGGTGTGTGTTTTTTATAGGGCAGGGCAGCTGTACCCAACACCTCCAATCTCATCTCATTGATTGGATTCCAGTTGGCTGACATCTCACTCCAATTAGCTCTTGGAGATGTCATTAGGCTAGGGGTTCACATACTTTTTCCACATGCACTGTGAATGTTTACATGGTGTGTTCAATAAAAACATGGCAACATTTCATTCTTTGTGTGTTATTAGTTTAAGCAGACTGTGATTGTCTATTGTTGTGACTTAGATGATGATCAGATCACATTTTATGACCAATTTGTGCAGAAATCCATATCATTCCAAAGGGTTCACATACTTTTTCTGGCAACTGTATATATAATATTTATAAACTCCACAATACTGACATTTCATAGTTATAGAAAGGGCTAATGAAAATTAAGTTTTGTTCGCTAAGCAATGACAATTGGAAACCAACATGCGAAAACAAAAAAGTAGCCATGTGAGGAAAAATAAATCTCAGTTAATAAAGTCACGTTTGAAAATTTGCTGCTTGGCTACTTTAACCTGAACATTACATTTCACTTATCAACTCTCCCCATAGCTCAGAGGAATAACTAGGAACCACAAGGTCCCGGTGCAAATATTGTCCCTTCCCCAGCCCCTACATTTGTCTCATTCCCCCAGCCTCTCCATTTGTCTCATTCCCCCACCCCTCCAATTGCCTCAACCCCTCTTTCACCCCCATTTTCCTTATTACCTCACCCCCATTCAGTCTTCATTCCCTCTCTCACCCCACATTCAGCCCTCATTAACCACCCTCAACTCCCATCCAGCCCTCACTCCCTCACTCACCTCCCATGTTGTGCTACTAACCCCCCTCAAACCCCATCCAGCCTTCATTAACCTTCCTCACCACACATCCAGCCCTCACTCCCTCTCTCACCTCCTATCTAGCCCTCATTAATCCCCCTCATCCCTCCATTCAGCCCACATTAACCCCCCTCACCCAGCCCTCATTAACCCCCCTCATCTCCTATCTAGCCCTCATTAACCCCCTTCATTCCCCATCCAGAACTCATTAACCCTCATCCAACACTTACTCCCTCTCTCATCCCCATCCATCCCTCATTAACCCACCTCACCCAACCATCCAGCTCTCAATCCCTCTCCCAGCCCCCCATCCAGCCCTCATTCCCTCTCTCCCTGCTCTTCTCCTGTACCTTATGACTGTGTACTGTGGCCAAGCAGTACCCAGTCTGACAGGAAGTTCTCTCTCAGTGAGCATTTCCTGTCAGCTGCGGTGCTTGGCTGTGCTACACAGAGAGATCAGCAAGTGGGCAGCAGCAAAGTACAGAGCTCCCTTCCCGCCGGTCATCCAGTGACCACGGGGCCCAGGCCGGTGCGGCAATCAGGCACCCCCCCGCGCTACCCCCACCCGTGCAACCGCCACCCAACCTTTCCCCCAGTGAGGCTGGGAGCCAGGTTGATGTCATATTCCGGCTCCCAGCCTCACTCGGCGGCGCGCGAGGGAGCTGAGCAGAGAGCTCAGGGGAAGAGCTCCCTCGCCGGCCGCCCGCTCGGCATGTCTGTTAGCCGCGAGGCTAACTAGGCATTTGCCCTGGGCATTTGGGGGGCGGCTTTTTTGCCGCCCCCTGAAAAATGCCGCCCAAGGCAAATGCCTTGTTTGCCTCGCGGCTAATATGCCCCTGGCGGCAATTGATCCAAACAACCTGCATAACCGCCAGAAAGACTTACCAATTGCTAAAAAGGAGAGATCACAAGTAAGATCCTCTCTACTCCACACTTGAAGATATAAAGGGACACTAAAGAGAAGAGTTAAACACAGTAAAGTTAGATTAACACTCTTGTCCACAAAACCATAGACAAATTGTATTTTGATTTGACAAGAAAATTTAAGTTCCTAAATAACATTTATAGCAAAGATTAAATACAATGAATTCAATGTGAACACCTCAGATATAACTACTACTTTCATATATTTGATGATATATATTGAAAAGGGATACTTGATAATGAAAACATATTTCAGACTAGAATACAAGTTTCAACTTCTCATCAACTGAGTTTACTTTCAATCATATGTAAAGGACATTTAGTCAATATAGTCAACAATCTAAAAACTAGAATAAATAGATAAGAGCAAAATAAGTATAACAAAAGTTTATTGAGAAACAGATTTATCAAATGCATATAAAACAATTACAAAAAGGAAAATCAAAGGTAATAAAAATGGGATAATACATTCTCTTTGGCTTTTATTAACAGGTAAACCAGTGTGCCTCTGAAATTTCAAGGATCTTTAATAAGCACTGGCCATAACAAGTGATATTTTGGGATTACTATTACCAAACAAACCTATAATTATTTATAAGGAATATGAAAATGTAAAGACTAAAGAAGCTATATACCCTGTCATAGTACATTTTTATTGTTATTCCTTTAGTAGCCATAAGGAAGCCATATTAGAAGCCATAAGGTTTTAAACAACACAAATATTGTTTTACCTGTATTCAATGGGAACAAAACTTTACACTGCACTAGCTAGTATATAATATATCTATAAAAATGCCCATTGGCACTGTTCAGACTGTCAAGCCAATTCTTTGTTGTAGTTTTGAACATCATTAACTGAAAAAAACAAAACAAAAAATCGGCCAATGCAACATCTGCTTTTGTTCTTCCTGTGTCCATGTGTGATCGGTATCGCATTTCACCTCTGGCTGCCTAACTTCTCAACTTGACAAGGCGTGCAAGTATGGTTTAAAAGAAGACTTATCCAACTAGATGCAGTTTGAGAAAGACCCACGAATGGTTGAAACGCGTAAGTGCGATTTTTTTTGCTTTCTTCAATTGGATTACTTTGATTTTATCCCATTTATTTTGCAATAAACCTGGAATTATTCACATTAGAGCTTCTGGAGCAATCATTGTGGAATATCAATACAGTAAAAGGGGAGCAGAGAGTGTCCAATTTTGGAGCTTGCCAGAGGAATATTCATATCAAGCCTTTTAGTATGAGTCAGCTGGAATTGGCAGTATGTGAGTGTATATTATCCATTAGATCAGGGATCCTCAAACTTTTTAAACAGGGGGCCAGTTCACGGTCCCTCAGACAATGTTGGGGGCCGGACTATAAAAAATATGAACAAATTCCTATGCACACTGCACACACACGCATAAGGACATAAATACACACACACACACATACTGACATACATACACACATAAACAGACAGACACAGACATACACACATAGTTAATTTTGCTTAGCTTTTTGGAAGATATACATACTGACATACACACATACGTGTTGTTTGCATGGCATAGTGGTGCAGTTACACCTACACTTGTTTTTCATTATTTGCAGTAAACCGGGTGTTCAACTGTAATATTCTCAAGATTCAATTAAAAACAGTTTATTTGCATAGGCAGAGACTCTATAAAACCTCACTGGCAAAAAGATAACAGACAACAGTTACTGGCAAAAAGTTAGAAAGAATTGATTTGTAAAATGCAACAGGACTAAATCTTCACTTTGAACTTGCTGGTATTTTTTGATTATTAGGGGTACATTGTATTGTGTGTTTATTTATTAAGTGTACTTGCATAGCAAGACCACTTAATGTTATCTCACATATATATTAAGTGTTCTTGCATAGCAAGATCACTTTATGTTATCTCACATATATATTATTATTATTAAGTGTTCTTGCATAGCAAGACCACTTAATGTTATCTCACATATATATTATTCTTATTCTTATTATAACCAAATTTACCACCCTAACTCCTCCCACAGTTTTTACACTACATAGACAGAAATATTCCAAAACGTGCGAATTGTTGCCAATCGGATTGCTATTACTTTGTAGAACGTTTCGCCGAATGGTTCACGGAATATCGTCATTCTTGTGGCGAAATTGGTCCCATAAGAATGAATAGCAAAATGTTCAAAACTAGAGTGGGAGCTGGCAAAAGCTGAAAAATCAGGACATGATTTCTAAACTGCCACCACTCCCTCATTTTCAAGCCCACCTACACAAATCTTATATCAAAACGTTCAGCTATCCCTGCTGCCACTAGAAATGTCCACGGCTAAGCCATAGTCCTTATAGTTTTCACAATATGATCATTTGTTTGCAACTCATGCCGTCCATTGACATTCATTGAAACTCCACTCCAGCCAGCTCAAACTTGAAGGGCAATTTCTAAACTGCGACTGTGCCTTCATTTTTAATACTTCAGAGACATACTATGCATCAAAATGTAGGTCTGGGTCTTGTGATTCTCACAATATAAAGAAGATTCTTCGATGTAGGATTTATAGTTTTTAAAATACGACCGTTTGAAGATGGCAACCACCAAAATACTCTGGTTAATTTCTTGCTCCCACATAACATTTGAAATAGAAATATAATAGCTGTATAAATGATACAACATTTATCGAAATATGGACTGCTCCCTCCCCCGTCCCGTCCCGTCCCCCTACAACTTCCTCAAGTCCCAATAGGAATGCAGCAGATCATAAAGGGTATGAAAATAAAGACAAATAATGTTGTGGTACCCTTTAAACATTATGATAAGTGCACACAAGATTTGCACTTACAGACACAAATTTTAAAGGGCCTTCAAATTAATCAACTATTCTTTACAGCTCCATTGAATAAAATCTCCAAATGCAAAGGGAGAACCTCTATTTAATAGAGAGGAAAGAAAATAGTGCAGAATGCCAATATAGTAAAAGTTAGCAGTGCATGTATTTATAGGTAACTTAAAAACATATAACACAGCATATTATCAACTTGACCAATTCACCACCCAATTAGTTTTGTCACTTTAAGTGACTTCTTACGGATCTCTGTATCTTGTAGTAATATACTTCAAGGTCCATCTCCCTTATTGTCCATCCAATCATTGTAGCCAGATATGACGGGCATTCCACTTGACCCACTTGGAAATGACGTGTGCATTCCAGCCCTTGTGTTGAATTCAGTCTGCTTGGAAAGTGATTTGTGCATTCCACTTCATTCCTCATGCACTTCACCTCACGATTTGTTGCCACTTCTCTATTTCATAATCTATCATCTCTTCTGAAACATATGTTGTCCTTGTAATATAGTAAATCGGTGTACAGCTTTTCAAAGATATATAAACATGCAGATATTACATTTTATTATATCTATTTATACATAGGTTACTCCAATATTTACATAATTCTATTATTATTGAACAATATATACAAAAATATATGGGAATGCAGCAAATTCCAAAAATTACATTAAAAGGCAACATTTTTAAAAGGCAGAACAACAAGATATTTTGAGTGTAACCTGACTCATTGGTCCGTCCAAAAATGAGACCAACTGGGAGCACTCCACCATCACGGAGGAAGTCGCACCACCTCAGAGAGGGTCTCTCCCTCCTCCATTACCAATGCATTTTACAAGTCCTTGGAGAAGGAGAACTGTTAAAGAAAGACGATTCTGGTTGCAGGAAGTGATTCGGCTTGGGTTCTTAAACTCTGATGGAGATAGAATCTACTGAGCTCCTCATCATAAATCCCCCATTCCATAGACTGGTTAAGGACGTCTGCATGATGTACACACATGGGGTGTCTTATTTTTGGTAGTAAATGGCAATCATGGCACAACAAAAAGCAGCAGAATCTTTCCTTGTACATCTTTTTGAAGATTCCTATGTCTGCAGTATCCACGCTAAGTGGGTCACTCTCTTCATTAAAGACATGCAGATGGCTCGACGCATGAGGGCAATCCAGGAAGGAGTCGGTTAAGAGCATTACCCTTTCATTTGTTTACCCCAGAGCATCCCCCAATGAATAACTCCTTGCTGGTTCATTTGTTTCTTAAATATGGTTATCCTAATATGGATTAAAAAAAAAAATTATTTAGATATATTTATGTCACGGGTTTGTGAGTCTTTCTGTTATTTCTTCAATCCTCTACTATTCCTAATTCCAGATGTGCTGAATATAGTAAGTTTTCCCTTTGTGTAAAGTTCCTCAATATAATGGATGCAACCAGCCATATTGGGTAAAAGCAACAATCTGACTTTATTAGGCCACAAAAGGGCCACAAAAGGGCCACAATTTCAAAAGGGGTTAATCTGATTGTATGGGAGGTCATAACTTAGAACCTGAATTCCTCTTTGAAGCTGGGACCCCTGCAGAGCTACTCTGTAAGGTGTGAAAAATAACACATAAGTGGCATGGAAGTCTGGTTTAGGTATAGCCTAACTCTCTAATTTGCCATATGTCTTGATTCCTTCTTAGATATGGAGTTCTTTGATATGAATAAGCCTTGTGTTCCAATATCATATCCAAAATAGACATTAATACTGTAACGGACCGTTTTGCACAAAAGGGGTAAAAGCCGTTTAGGCGATCGGCCCCCTTTCCAGAGATACAGGCACAGCTACTGCAGAACACCAAACTCCCGAACTGGATACAAAATAGCACTCCAACTCCCGAACTGGAACCTCCCAAATAGCTGCTAGCAGACTAACAGGAAAAGCAGACAATCAGCTTACACTCCTGGCAATCAGTCTCTAACAGCATACAGTGAATCCCCCAAGAACGAGACAAGGCTCCGTGTTGAGGGTCAAGCAGTGGTCTGAGGTGCTGGCACACCCAGCCTGGTTTTTATTACAGTCTTGCAAATACAGGACCGCCCACAGGGAGGTATAAAACAACCAATCACATCACAGTTACATCCCACATATTCCCTCCCCTTATCCTGAGAGGAAACCCAATTACACATACAGTTAAAACATACTTTCTACCCAACTTTCATAACTCTAAAACCATACATCACATTCACATAAAATTACATATTCACAATCAATCCATTCAGGGGAACAACATATTAAAAAATGTCATGAAACAGACCAGGGGTTCAAAAGTTAGTAAAAAGTATCTTTTGTACCCTGGCTGGCAGCATGGCTATCTGGCTCAAACAGGTTTTACAGAGCCCTCTATCCTGGACAATGGGGAAAGTAATCCAATTATCCAGGGATAGAGGCAGACTCCATTGAGCACATGGGGACACAAAGACAGTAAAGCACTTTAAAATACATCAGGTAAGACACCTTACATTAAAACTATACATTTAACATATCCCCAGATAGCTCAGGTCTGAGCGCACATTATTAAGTGAATGGCGCTCAGACCACACAAATACAGTTTAATCGCCATGGAGCCAAAGTCTTTACAGTCAGTTTCATACGAATGGTCTCCATGGGATTCCTATCTGGGGTATAACACATTCAAACAAATCTACCGAACCCCAGGAAGAAAAGCACGAATTAAGCTTTTCTGCAGGTAAAAAAGATGTCTTTTAACAGAGGGCCATAGTCCAAAGGCAGCAGGCGAGCAACCAGGCCTCTCCAATGCAATGTGGCGAGATTGGTCTCGTCACAAATACCTATCCATAGATTAATACTTAAGCCTAATTTTTATCATATTTAAAAGGGGACAAGCACAATCTTCCAATCAAGCCTAAACATGATTTGCGAACAAGGGGACCCCACAGAATCTGTTCGGTAACCGAACAGAAGGGAACTTTCCATTTGAATGCAGGGAAACATTAGACGATAGAAAGTATAATTAAGGAAACACGTACGAGGAGTCCCATCTCCCCTGACAGACTATTCAGTTAGTTTTCTATTACATATTTGTATTATATAGTTTTGAAATTGAAGATTACATGAGATATTCAACCAATCTTTAAAAAAAAAAAATCTTAACACAATTTCAGTTATCTCATTTTCATAGTTACATAAATATTTATTAGCATTAATTTTGATCATATTATTCTTAAGGTATCAAACTTTCAAGTTCACTTGCATCATTAAAGATGGAATATGCTAGTAAACATCTTTTTTTCCTTGGAATGATCTAGATCATTAACTTTCTTGTCAGTTTCCTCAACTTCTTGAACATTCCTTTCAACATTAGTCTACTTTCAATTTAATCTAAGATAATGCTGTTTATGAAAAAACTTGATATGAAATGGAAGCATATGAGCTTAATATAAAATGGAAGTTGTGAAACAAAATGGTTGCTTGGCATTCTATATCATACTTAATATATTACATATTTGTATATTAATGGGATAGAAATCAGGGAAAAGGTTCAGCGCTGATAAGAAACAGGGAGTATAATAACAAGGCAGCACACCTTAAAAGGGGAATCCCCTCTGAACCCCTTAAAGTACAATAGAAAAGAGAGAAAAGAATAAGGGTGCGCCTAAAACAAGTAAAAATAGTAAAATGAGAATAGCAGCAATAACAAAAAATTCGGAAAAATGTCC